>LR736859.1:9156518-9240593 GCA_902654985.2 Oryctes borbonicus | reverse complement strand
TATATTGATGTTGAAACACATACCGAAATTATCAATTTTTGATGTAGCATGATGCAAGTGATGCAGGGACACAGCTGTAGACGAGATTCTATGCCCTTTGATGACGTTCGTCACCGCATGCAACGCTCCAACGTGAAATTTTACTTCGAATTTTGATGGAGACTAATCAAACGATTATCAATTGGTGAAATTTCACTTAGATATGCTTAAACTTATACGGAAACTTGTTGTAGAAAGATTTTGCATTAATTTGGGCGTTATGGAAAATGGGACGAGGGAAAATAGGAGAATGTAATGTGCCGTTTCAGCACTACCGCTGTTGGCTGGATTTATAATATCCTTCTACCACCCAAAGATAGAACATTAGCCAGATAAATGAATTTTATTTTAGAAATCAATCTCTGAACTACCGGAGGGACCTTTATTTCGGTTAGGTGGATCAATTAAACTGATGACAGATAACCTCTGAGACGTTAGTTGTTACATTACAATATATTAAATTGGTTTGTTAACGAAGGAAATTTTAAATTTCAGATGAATACGGTAAAAAATAAAAATCTTAAGTAAAGTGGCTTAAATTCCGTTATTTTGTTCGTTCAGTTCATTTTTAATTTTTTATGTACGTGCATTTCATTGGAATTACCATCTTCAAAATAAAAATTGTCTAATAGGTACATTAGTTTAACTTGTACTGCGTCATATGCCACTTAATTAATTTAAAGATAGCGGAACACTATAAAATGATGATATTTTGGAATGTTAATTATCAGTACAACTGAGCGAATAAATACAAAGTTTCAAATTTGCTAGCAACTTAATAGAAACAACTTTCAATCATTTACGGTCGCTTAGTACACGTATATTCAGCGCTTGAATTCCTGTTTGGCAGTAGCTTAATTAGATTCTATTGTAAAGATGTTTCTACGGCAACATAATAGAATGCAAAGTGTTGGTACTAGTAGCATTACAGATACATACATTGCCTAAATGGATTTACATGTCGCCTTTGCTGATCAATCTTCTCATTACCTATTATTTATGTTTGACTTCCCATGTGTACAGCGCCGTGCCATGGAGATCAGCCCCCCGTGTTCAAAATAAAATTTATTGTCTCTTGTTCCAGTTCTAGCAATACTGATAAGGAAACCTCTTCAGGTGTCAAATGCAGAATCGGGCGATACTTGGTAGGAATGTGGAGTATGTTCAGATATGCAATTTTTGTATCATTTTTCATGTTTTTATCGGTGAAAATTCACTATAACCCCTCCGAAAATCGATTAATTTTAAATTTTTTGGATATAATTCTCGAACGGCAACAGTTAGACGTTATGTCTGTCTACGCCTCGTTTCTTTCAAAAACCTGTGTCTCATTAAATGGGATAGCAGCAATAGTGACGAGCCTAGGGTATCTTCCACCGACCTTCAGGTAATGTAGTATATTCTCTTAAGCGAACCGCTTCTACTTCTCCATTCCTTTCAGATGTTAAACATTTTCTGTACCAAAGAATGTAGAATTCGTGAGTCTACTGCGAAATAATTCAACATACGTAAAAAATGAGAGTTTAGTCGTTGAATGAAGGAATTGTAAAGAGACGCAACCGTATAATTATAACGAGCGTTCGACATGTAGATGGCGCATCAAGTCGAATGGGAACCGAAATTGTCGAATCCTATAAAGTCGAGCTCGTTTAATCTCTCTTGAGCTAGCGTAGTGGTAGCATCAATCTGGTTTAATATAGCAATTCCAGAAAGATGACTACCGCGAATCATATGTGCGTTTATGTAAATTGCTTCAAAAATAATAAAAGAGATAAGAATATAAGTTTTTTCAAACTTCCTGTGGAAGATGGGAATAGAGCGAAGGAGTAGATGCGAAATTGCCGAAATATTAATATTGTAATTATGAACATCGATAAGTTAAGACACAAATTAATCTGCGAGAAAAATTTTAAGCCAACAGACATTCTAATAAATAATAAACGTAAATAAACGTAAAAACGTAAAACCGCAGTTCCTGCGAGATGCAGCATAGCAAGTGAGTACAATGAGAAAATGTTATATGTCAGAATCGCGATTATACGGATATTGTTTTATCCGGAGTAACTAAAATATTCTTTTTCTAAATTAGATAGAACGGGCAATCTTTTAGTGTCTCTTATTAGTACCTAAGCATTATATATACAGGCTGTCTCACCGGTAACTGCATCGATCGATATATACAATACATTGAATAACTGCAATATGTAATAACCTGTATGCACTATTGAACCAAAAATGTTGTTAATAATTTTACAGTTACGGTTATACCGGAAGTAGCTGTCAATTTTGTTATTGTAAATGGAACGCCTATATATTATTACATTTTTGAATTCTTAATTCAATTTTAGGGTTTGTTTCATACATCTATGTCAAGTTAATTGAGCTTGTCTTTGATAAATTAACAAAGAGGGTCCTAGATCAGAGCCTTGCGGAGTATCAGCCCACATTCGTTTGCGGACCTAGTCGTTTCACTGCGCTTTTAGTAATAAGTAAGACCTAAACAATGAACCGATAACACCGACGTAGTTTGCACAAAGGGACCCAATGGTCAACCGTAACAAAGGCTCTGATGTGTCTGTCTAAAGAAATAAAACAATGCGGTATCCCTGAATTTATTGGGCAAAACATGTGTTGATTATTGAATATTTGAACTTTGTTCGAATAATTTACCTGGTTTTGGTTTACAATGATTTCCGTGCATATTTGGGCCTAGAAATAAAATACCATTCGAAGGGATTTATTAAATAAACTAAAGATGAAGTAATATGCGATTCGGCATGTTTAACTATAAATAGATGCTTCATTGTTTTGTTAATTCTCCTTAAATGCTATTATGACTTCATTGATTCAAGTTACCTGACATTTAGCAACATTCCAACCGAAGCCAAAACTTACGAAAATTATCCACCGCGAAGGCGAGGCGAAACAAGTACATAATGGTAAGCATGCTAAAATGATCTGCGGGATTACAGAAGCGTGCTTTACGCACTCGTATTTCCTTTTCAGTGTTTAAAGGGCTACCCGAAGGCAGAACATTCGCAACGGTGAATTATTAAACCTAGGCATAATTGCTTCGCATTCCATCAGCAATATGTGTAGCGCGTTTGATCTATTCAAACTATTCATTAGATTAAATGAAGTGGGTTAGAGAGAAAATACTTAGTATCCGCTTGGAAAAAGGCGGATTATCCTGGTATATGAATGTGAATAGACGAATACGCTAAATGAAAATAGAAAGGCAGGTGAACGGAATTAATGTACGTCATGATAGAGTTAGGCCTTTGAATGTGGCATTTTTCAGGCCCTGAAAAATAATTTTTTGCCTTCGGTAAAATTACTTACAAATTATAATTTATCTACTTAAAAATGTTAACTTATCGTTTTACTGAAATTCGCGTTTAGAGCAGTTATAGTTCTCGCTAATTAAATTAGATCAGACGCGAAGCTACGGTTAAGTAAACAACAATGAAATATTAAATGAATCTCCTTCTATTGCATCTAAGGTTACTAGCAATTAGTCAAGCACGTCATCGAAGGCGATTCCAACTAAATAAGATAGATTGTTAAATATAAACAATAAATAATTAGATCTTGACGAAAATAGAGCGAAATCTAGTTAGTATTGCTGCTTGCCTAGGATTATCGTTGGCTGGAGGGAGATTTTCCTAATAAAATGCTAGGGACAAGGAGGACAGAGACTACATAAGTCGCTACAGAAACAGAAAAGATGTCGCGCGGTAATTTGATGTACGTGGTGCCCAGTAACATCAAAATACTGGAAACTCCAGAATCGTCCGAATGACAACGAACAGGTGTGATAAACCCTTCCATAGTAAATCCTTGGATTTTCTTCCCTTAAAACTAAATTAGGTATATTATTTTTTCGCTTCCAATTACCATATTATGATACGGTCTTTGTTTGTACATACACCTGTTGTGAAGAATTTTAATTTCAGCTTTGAAACTCCTGATGATGAAATGTACACGCAGAGCATTAATAAAACATTATAAAAACAGTATTAAGCGAGTTTTTTCTTTGGTTAAGTATAAAAGTGTTTCGCTAAGAACAATCTATTCCTTCGTTTAATTCTTTAAGACTACTTTTTGTCGAAATTACAAAAATTCTCGTCTAAAAAATGTTATTAAAGAGAGCATTATGGTTCACCATAAAATCTAATTCCAAGTTTAAAAATTACTTCATTGTATAAGTTATTGCATCGACTTAAAAGTTCATTTTGTCAATTTTCACTGGGTCGGAATTTGCACAGTTCGAGTACTTCGGATTACAAGGAGTTATTTGAATTAAAGTTTAACTTCTCTCTCTGAAATACGTTCAGTGTCGCAGAACTTTTCATATCTGATTGTGAGCAGATGGCGTAATTGGTTATTAAAGTGTCATCGTCGTAAAAAATTACCTGGTTATATTTTAGATAGTCCAATGCGTCGTCATTTTAGGCTTCATTCTTAAAAATAATTTATACTGCTTGACCTCCTTATATCAGTATTCCTTTTAGAATATTTTTAATAGAGGCTAACATTTACGTTAACCTTGATACCATAAAACAGATACGCCTGCAATCTAGCAAACCAGACCTTAGCGCTATCTAAATAACTTGTAAGCGTGAGTAATGTGGCATTCCATATAAGCCACACTTCAGCTCTTTCTTACGGATTTACAAAATGTTTATAGTTTGCGGCTTCATATTATCTGCGCTTGTTACTGTGGCAGCTCTGAACATTATTTTCTATCTTTAAAGATCAATAAAAAGAAACTAGAGTAATACAATGTATTAGTAGTGCCGCGTTACCTACCTGAACTAACTCTTATCTACACTGTTACCTCCGGTGCACTCTTTAGTATTCTTGGTTGGTAGGGTAGTCGCGCTTTTGGCGTCAATAGAGCACCTTTGCCAATTACTTTAACTCTATTTATGAACGCGTTATGCGAAGGAGTTTATCAGCTGTATTGTCAACCTGAAAAAGCACGACATTTAGAAATTGGGGTTACATTAAGATCTCCATTCCAAGAATGAATTTTAATGCCGAGTACCCTACTATTTTAGGAAATAATCAAGCAATTGTCCAAGATGACAAAATTATTATACAAAGAAGTAAGATAATAATAATGAGCTAATAATTTTGGAATTTTTTAAAGTTTTAACTACTTTGTGTATATATCATTGAATTATAGATGGCAATTGTGTTAAATGAAATAAGGAATTATTGGCATTATACAATCTTAGTGGAATTCCTATAGCTGATACAGGTAATAGAGACTAGCAAAAAAATTGTGGAGCAGTACGTCTCTGAGTTTTCGTCTGGTTTCGTTCTTTTTAAAATGCTAAAAGGTGGGTAACACTAACGGTTTCCTCTCAGTCAGAAGTGTTCTGTTGCTTTTCGTTTTAAGGTGTAGGTCTTGATCTTAGCTTAATGTTAATTTCTCTTAAGTGTACTCTCGATTAAGCTGCGAGTTATGTAAATACACTTAATGAAATCTAATCTAAAACCGTTTCCAAATTTCTTCCGGCTGCGATGTCTTAACAGGCAGTCGTTTATTATTACCTCGTAGAGATTTTAAATAGATGCACTAATATCAGCTTTAGTTCAATATGGAACCACTCTAATACGGTTTTACAGCTTTCGCTTATGGTGGAGAGGAAAGCGAGATAGTAAAATATGCTAATGGAATTGAACTTAAATTCACTGCCTAAACAGGATTACTAACATAATTGCTTGTCTGCAGTCTTCAGGTAAAAGCGGTGTTGTGCTAGGTAAATGCTGAGAAGTTAATTTTAACTTCATTATTAATATGTACTTAATGCTTGCAAATTTATGTAACAGAAATGACTCATATTTACCAATCCAAATTTCCTCCGTGCAGAGTATATAGAAACATATTTCATATTTACTAAAATAAACATTTCTAAAATAATTCGCTAAAGCCAAGTGTAGCAGTATTATCATTAGTTATAGTACGATTTATTTAGTTGTACAAGGTTTGGCGTTTTTTAAATTTAGCTAAATTTTATGTCATATTTTTCATTTTATGCTAATGGACATGATTATACTGCACAGAGCTCGCTCTATTTGTGAGTAGAACCAGAGTTGAATTTATTAGAGTTGCGTTGTATTGAAGGTAGAAATAACCGCTTAATTAATTGCTTTGTTTAAGCTTGCCAAATAGTAAATTTCCATGCCTTCAAGATAAATTATATAATCCTATTTAATCCTTCAACTTTTATGAATATTCATCAGTTCCCCTCTTGTTATTTGTACTTGCCTGAGATTGACAAATGTTTGGGCAAGGTATTATGTTAGAGCATTAGAAACAATGCAATGGAAATCATTTATAGTTAATTCCACTCATAAATTCATTGTTATTATATATATTTTTAGTTTAATTAAGTTAATGTTATATAATAGTTTAATGAAACAACGGCCACCCCAAAAATGTTTGTATTTAATTTTTTAATAAATGTATATATGTGAAGCTCTGAACAATAGGTTGGTTTTTGTCGCTGTTTTTTTAGATGGCGCATGAGATACGCCGTTTGCTATATCGACAAACAGCGATATGAGGAAGAGAAACATTCCGGTGATGATGCCGATTAGGTAGAGGAAATAGAGGCTTGTTACAACAGTTGTAAGTTGCAACAACCGATTTTATTCAGACGGTGTTGGAGCAAATGTTACCACACTTCGGTAATTTATGTTACTGGTAAATGCCTTCAGTTAGGTTATGACAGCTGTTAATGCCTATTATTTTCTATTATATACTGAGTGTTCCATTGACTTTATATGTGGCGTTGCCACTTAATAAGAATGCGAGTCGAGGTACCTGCAAGTGTTGCAACTTACACCGTTATGCAACTAGGCGAAAGTAATATGCAAACCTTGATCAAACTATCTATTTTACTTTACATTATCATCTATAATTAACTATTTTTATTTGCTAGTAAATCATCATGTGGAATTAAACGTATAACGGAGAACGGTTTAACGACTGTTGATGTTATGGAGCAGCAATACTTGTTACTGATAACCATAGTAAAAGCGACTTTTCTATCAGAAAATGGAAAAACGATTTTATTATTCATTATTCCACTCTCTCGAGGTTCATTAAAAAGAAAAATATACTAATAGCGAAACAAGAAAATGCGGCTATGTAAACCAAAAAGTAATCATTAATAATTACATTTGAATTTGCAATGAAATTATGTTTGGATTCAGTAAATCAGAAATTAGGAAAGTAGTTTATCGATGTTTAAAAGCATATGAAATTAAAATATCACCTGAATGGGAGGAAAGTCAAGCGGGAGTGGACTGTTCTTCTGGTTTTTTGAAAAGAAATACAAATCTCTCAATAAGAGAGAAAAATGGTGCTAACCTCTAAGGCAGAACTACTGATCCGCTTTCGCATACAACTGAATCCCATCGACCACCCAGGAGTTCTCTGCCCGGACGATACTTACTGAAAGGAAACCGGCTGGCCGCACTCGTTAGGGCGTCCTTCCCTCATATTCCCGATGTCAGAGAAGTTCCCTTCTCAACCTTTGTTAGGTGATGGTTGGTACCGATCCCTCGGAACCTCCTTCACATCTTGCCCGTCGGGGTTTAGGCCGCGCAAGACGACAACTACAGATCCATTGGAGCCTGGGGCGTCAATCACTAGCGACTAGCGACCAGCGGCAGAAACGGAACCGAGCGTGGGGTACAATCGCCGCGCTCGTGCTTATACAACGGGGATGGCCAGGCCAAAGCCCTATCCAAATCGTTTCTGTCGGAATGTTTGTTTCCAGAATACCTTCGCTTGAATCAAACCAATCTAGCTAGCTTTAGGCTTTAGTGTCCAGACAAGGAGTTCCTGGCGTTAGGATGAATGCAAACCAGCCAGAATACGGTCGGCTTACGAAACGCCCCTTGTATATGTGCCCTCGCCAAGTCCGTTACTCTGACCAAACAAACATTGGGTAGTGCAACAACAGGGCTTTGTGGGTAAACACCATAGGCTAAACGCTCACCCAGATACGACAACCGGAAAATACAAGCTTGTCCAGAATGACGTCATTTAATCAAAACAAATGTTGGAGAATTAAAAAAAAATATGTGATGTATTTGTTCACAATCTATTACCTCCAGGCATAATCTGGGATCTAGATGAAACCGTTGTAACTACAACGTTAAGGCCATATAAAATAATTGCTAGCAAAGGAATGAAATAAGTAGTAATTGTGACCTCTGCGGAACGTAGTAAATTAGTTATGGTTACGTCTGCGATGAGTGTAAACTTTTAATTTGACTGTTTTAATACTCAGTCTTAAGGAGGTTGCCGCCGAAACCAGTAACCTGTTTAAATTAAAGTGTAAAATAATTTTAATTAGGATTAAGAAGAAGCGTTCAACACTTAAATTAATGTTTGCAACATGTAAACCATATCACTACGTCTATTGCTTATATATTTGTCGGCGCAATACGAAAACTGTTTGTAAATTCAAGTTTATATTTTCTTTTGATGCCCTTATATGGTGGAGTACCTAAAACTATTATGCTAAGCAGCTTGGATACCCTCAGGTAAAATTTCACAACGGAGAGACTCTAAAGACGATATTCTTCAAAAAAAGGGCAAGACGAAGAAAAAGCAGAGAAAACAGCTTCTGCAAACTCCAATGTTTGTTCACATTATAATAAAAGAATCTTTAAGAATCTGGTCTCAAAACAATAACGGTGAAAGCAACCTCTCTCCTTTCTACTGTAAAGAAACGAAGGTGGAGGATCGCATTTGTTTAGGAATTTCTGATGTTAAGATTCTCCACCGGCTCATCTAGAGCTTTCGGTGCGTATGCATATCATTATTTTGGAAGATGTTAGGCAGTCGTTACGGAAGTTAAGCCGCCTCTCCGGCTTTTCCTACTTCGTATATTCCTCTTTTGGTGAAGAGTGGGGCTAAATATTGCACCCAGATGCGAGCTAATAAAAAGGAAATCATTGTCGCATAAAAAAATCGTCTCTTTGTAATGGGAAGCGCAATCGTCACCGTTTCGCGTGATACGTTTTTTTCTGCTTCTCGAGAGGAATAGCAGGAACTTCGCTTGAAATTTATTAAACGATTTGGCGTGACAGTTTTGCCAAATGCACAGCGTTTATATGATTCTCTGTCATTCGTATATGCTCTATTCAACGAAGAACTGGAGGGATATATGATTTCTATTACTGGTTATGGCGATTATCTAATACGAATTTCTTTTTCTTCGTACCATGAAATAAAAAATAGAACAATCTAGTTACTTCTTACGACTTCCTTCATGTATTGATACGTATTGTTTATTTTAATAATAGCACAAAGCTTCATTTAAAAGGCTTGCTAACCACATTAGCATACTGTTTTTAATTATTTAGGATTGAATTATTTCTTTGGTAATCGATTTTTAATAAGCAAAACAATGGTTGTACCTGAAAGGAGCACAAGGATTGTGAATGGTAATAGCGGGCAAGATCTCAACCTAGCTTATACATATAATATGTTCTAAATTATATAGGCTACCATGAGTATCTTCTTTACTGTGTGTTCAAATTGGCAAAGTTGTGTAGCCCTAAGTGTGAACTGAAAGCGGTATTTTTTTTAACTAATAAATTGTAAAAGATACAAAAAAATATTTCAAATAAAAGTAATTTAATTAGATGCATGTCTAGCTGATAAAAAAAAATGCAATTCAAGATATTGATTTCCGCGATATCGGTAGCAATTTTTTAATTTGAAGTGGACGCTACTAAGAGTTTATTCACAGCTAAGTAGTGTTTTTTTTTTGCTCTTTATAGAAGTCAGCCAGCCAGAGCCAGGTGCTCTTTATACCTAATTCTGATTGATCTTTTTGTTTGCCCAATATATACTTGATCACAATTTTTACATGATATTTTATAAATTCCTTCTTTCGGGTTTCCTAAAAGGTTTTTGAGAATAAACAATTTTACGATCAATTTTAGAAAAGATTTTTTGAAGATCTTTCGTGTAACGTAGAAAAAAGGGCAGTTTAAAAATTTTTTATTACCATTGTTATTACATTCTAAAGTGGTTGTATTTCTAATTTTTATCCTATTCTTATGTTTCCTAATGGTATTATAGACTACCTCTTCAGAAAATTCGTTAAAGTTTATGATATTCTTGAATCAAATAAAAATACAATTTGGAGTGTATTATCTTGCACGATTTGTATCGACAAGTGGGTATAAAGAGGTTAAATAAAATTGAAACACAAAAGTCCTAGAAAGAATATATTACATTTTTTTTTTAACAGAACAGAACGTAACATCGTATATTAAACAAGATAAATATGGAATTCTAATGTAACACCTAATACTAAAATTACTATTATATACCAACATATAAGTTGCCTTTACACACTTTATGAAGTATGGTTAGCAAAGTTGAAACAGGCACAAGTACGGCTCACCCATTGAATAAAACTCGTTTGGTTAGACTGATCCAATCAGCACGTTATTAATTACGCAAAAGATATAGAGCGCGATGGTGGTTATAGTATACTTATAGCTTTAGGAATATATACCTCAAATATTCCTCGTTTTGCTTGTTTTAAGGATACACATTGTTGTAATAAAGGTATCGCAACTTTGAGTTGTATATATTGAACGGCAACGGCATTAGATTACTTCACATAAGTATTTTATATACTTGAATCGAGCAGCATTGCTTTCGTTTAAAGGTATATTCTGAGTTTAAATGGAATATATCTACGTCTTCTGTTTGAGTAGAACAGCAAGTAATCATACGTGAGTTTGAATTGAGTATTTGAAGTTGAGTATATTGATATTCTTCATGTAAGAATACATTTTTATGCGTGCACTTATACAGAAAATTGCCAAGATCAAAGTCGTTTTTTCATACATTATGAAACGTTGAATGGTTTGTCATTAAGACTCGTAATAGTCAAAAATATATGTACACTGCCGTTCAGAGAAGTTCGGTCGGTTAGTAAAAACATGAAAAGGTTACAGAAACAAACGAAACTAAAAACAAAATGCAATTTTATTGTATGTACAGGTAAAAAAGACAAAAATAAATAAATAAAAAGTTATTCTGGCCTAATATAACATACTGAACATTATAATTTTTTTCATCTAAAAAACCGCCTTTGCTGTTAATCGCCGCTCGAACTATTCTAGGCATTCTTTCGATAAGTTTTGTTAAAACGGATTGTGAAATATTAATCCATTCATGTTGCAGAATATTCCGTAAATGTTCTTGTGAAGTTGGGCATATTTTTCGGATCCTCCTGTCCAGTTCATCCCACAACAACTCTATCGGGTTCAAATCTGGCCTTTGTAGGGGCCATGTCATTACTTGCAGGATGTGCTGTTCTTCTGGCTCCTCTAGATAGTTCTTACACACTAACGCAGTGTGTTTTGGGTAGTTGTCATGCATGAATGTAAAGTTACGGCCTATTATACGCAATCCTGATGGCACTGCATGATTCTGGAGTATTGCAAAATAATTTTCCTTCCTCATTACACCTTGCACTCTGCATAAATCTCCCGTCCCAGCAAAGGAGAAACATCCCCACACTAAGACAGAACTATGCCCTTGCTTCACTGTAGGCCCAATGCAGTTCGGGATCACTTTTCGGTTTTAGATCTTCGGGCAAAAACTCGTCGATTTTGCCCAAAAACCTCAAACTTTGACTCGTCACTCCAAAGCACGTGTTTCCAATCGTCTAGCGACCAATCTAGATGAGAACGGGCCCACTGTAGCCGTTTTACTCTGTTACCCCGACGTAATAAGGGTTTTCGAATGGCAATGCGTCCATGAAGGGCCGCTTGTTGAAGTCGACGTTTTACCGTACTCGCCGAAATTTGTTCTTCACGGCCGCGATTGACTTCGGCTGCTAAATCTTCAGCTTTTGTTGTTTTCCTAGATGCTCCAGGACGAACACGATTTTTTATAGTTCCAGTTGTCCGATATCGCTTTATGATGTCATTTAATGTTGAACTTCTCGTATTTATTTTTTCAGCAATTTGTCGCCCCGAATATCCTTCTTCAGACAGCGTAATAATGCGTGAACGTTTTTCTACACTGGTAAGCTTGCCACGTGCCATTTTGAAGAAATTTTCTTAAAACTTTCCCGCAAAAACGACAGATGCACACCAACACACGTTTAACAGTAAAATGAAGCAAATTTATATCTTTACGCCTGTGATAAATAAACAAGAATGATACCGCGGTGTATTTCCTAAATGTATTGTTCGTTAATAATCCCCAAACGACCTGTTTCAAAAGATCGGTACTTCCGAGAAATTCTTGGAATGATAATAAAAGGGACTTTATTGTGGTTGTCGCAATATTTCTACTTTACATAATAATTTATGGCTTTAATCCCTTAGAAAAGAGTGTATGCTTAATATTTTTCTAATTTTATGTATTAATAATTGTATACAGTGTGATATAATAGATTTTTATTGTATGACCGAACTTCACTGAACGGCAGTGTATATACAAAGAAGCAAAATTGTAACACATCGACGATGGTGAATTACAAATTTGTCGCGGTTGCGGATTTGATAATTATGCTAATCGGCATTTTTTCTAAAGCGTGGTTGGACAACAAGTCATTAATTACATTACGTTTTTTACATTAATTCATTAATTACAATATAATTGTAACTGTAAGCTACAAGGATGTAATTGTAACTGCTAATTTCAATTATAGCTACAGTGTAACTGAAACTGCCAATTTTAATTGCAATTACTAATTATTAATTTTAATTACAATTACTGTTAGCTATCAGCCCAGATACATTTAATAACGATTAAATTCCGTTCTATAATTTTAAGCATATTAGTGTTATTCTGTTTACGTTTCATTGAAGTCTATTTTTCTGGGTCTAATTGCACTCGCGTTAATTTACGTATAATAAGCTTGATTGTGTATTGTTTTGTATATTGGAAGTATTGCGAAAGTATACAAGTAAAAATTTTGCTTACGTCTGTTGTTCATTGTTGGAGCATTTGTTTTATTTTGACTGTAGCCGGAGGTCGAATTTCAAAACTTGCCGATATTAGAGATAGAGATAGGACGACAACATAACAGTTAAATATTTATAGACATTGTACAGATATAAAATGGCGTTTTTTAGTATTAATTCAATAGTTTATTTTTATTTTATATGTTCTGAGAAACAAGATCACAAAGAGGAATTATAAAAGCGACCAAGTCTCACCCTTTAATATTTTTACTCTCCCACTGAGTGAATTTCTTATTTTCCTTAAAGTTGTAAGATACTGAAGATATCCGATCAACCTTCAATATGCACAGATGTAAAAAATAAGTAATGGAAACGTTTTTCATGGAACATAGGGAACTTTTCGATGTAAGGCGCAGTTTTAATCGTCAAATACTTGCAATTCACATTGAAGGAAGCTGGAAAGTAATTGGAATACTTCGATGCAGCTCTGTTGAATTCATGAACCGCTGGAATTATTTACCGCGTACTTCATATTCAAAGTCATATTAAAGCCGTATTACATTCATTCGGCGGTAAGCTCAAACAATGCTTCTTCGTACTTGCTACCGGTCACTTTAATAAAGGAAAGGATTCCTATGAAATTAATTACGTTTCTCGGTAGAAGTAGGCGGTATTTAATAACTGGCAGGTATATTGTTCATTCGTCGATGTGTGCAAAATATGTTTCAGCTTATTACTTTGTTTATAACTTTCTATTATATACTTATAAACAAGCCTGTGTGTAGATACCACAGTAGAATATAACTGTAGACTTCGATTAGTAAAATACATGATAATGTGTACAGTCTCATATTTTCAGCAACAAAACATTTTTGTATTTCGAATTCAAAGAGTTTGATGGTTGCTTGAAAGTAATGAATCTTATGTAGAAAATTATGCTTGTTTGCAAACAGGATCGCTACCATGCCTTTTGGCGGGATTCATTCTAGGGAGATCAGTAATATTTATGTCGCCTGTCAGTTTCATCTCTTCCTTCGTTTTGTTGCGTTTCTTAGTATTTTGTTTTCACATCTTGTCTTAATTTCTATCTATTAATGAATAACTCAGTCCCTTATAAAACAACATTTTGTGATATTGACTACTTTAAGTCAAAGGAATTACTGGTAACGATATGATAGAAACAGTGAAATTACAGTACTTTGACATGGAGACTTGTAAATAGCCATTATTTGGAAATATTTTTGAGAGGCTACACGCCCTCTAGCGTCGCCAACGTAAACTGTACGATGATCTCTAAGCGATACGAAAATAATAAGTTTTTCTCTGAAGAAATAAAGTATTGAATGTTCTTACTTTAAACGGTCAATGCTGTAATAAATCCTCCTTATGCGTTGTCTTTCCGATCATAAGCTGTGTATCGTTAATTTGCTTTTGAATACTAATTGTCGTTGCCATTTAAATCTTAGAAAAAGTAGGATATGTAGAAACACGTGGTAGTATTTTCTAATGAATATTTAGCAGGCCTTAGCGAATTTTGGGAGGACAGGGTACGTTTTCTTGGATCCGGTACTTCCAGGCTTTTGTTATCTGCACTATTCCCACCTGAAAGCGGATAAATTTAAAACAGTTACAATTGAATATAGTTAAATTGTATGCTGCTTGCGGTATCTGATCTAAATGTAAATACCTTCGCTTTTTCTAAAACCGCCGTGAACCCTTGATCTTTACGAATGACTATAACGGGAGGAGATTCATCGGTATCGTTACAGGACTCCTTTTCATCCTGCTGCTCGCTTCTCCATTCCTACCAGATCTTTGCCTGTCCATACAACGTCTTCTAGTTGTATTATCTTCGGATAAACAGCTCTCTTATCCCGACTTCATAAAACTTCCAGCGGTTTTATTGGGAATATTAACTTGCTTGAATCGATGATGATTTGACAATGAGTTCGGTAGGTTTCGTAGACGGCTCTTCTTTGGTAGATTGACAAAGTTCTTCTTTTTCTTCGGCTGGCCCTTGGACATATTCGATAGACCACATCTGTAGAAATATTTTAAGTTTTGTGACGTCCATTAAGCGTTGAGTGTGAGGTGAAAACTTACCCTGGTATCTCCATCGGTCGATTCCGTCATTATAACATTGCTGGCGTCCCATTCATGGGTTTGGGAGAAAGCCATGCATAAAATCTGTTGCATACGACCGGCTCTTCCTAGGCAAGTATTGACGCTGGCTACTTCATCGCCGTTAATGCTCCATAAATCGAACTAGGTGTGCAATAAAATAAAAATAGTACAGTAATTGAAATAATTATAAATATCAAAGAAGTGAGGTCGTGTCTAACCCACTAGCGGTATATCAGATTTTTGGTGCATAAGTTTGCTTACTGTTAAGTTATTTACGGCAACTGCTGCAACGGGTCCTGCATGTCCTCTAAGTTGTCATACAAATACACACTTGAACAAATTTCTGGAGCCGGAAATTATAACATTGTACGCAGGACTCGCTGCTAAATAAGTTACTGCTTCCGTATGCGCATATACATGTTACGATCTCTCTACCATTTTGAACAACCGCTTTACATACGAAAATGGCTTTATCACAATCATAATTTCCAATCCTCAACGAGTGATCGACAAATCCTCAAACCACATATTTATTATACGATGATGGAATTAGCACTGTATTTTATTCCACAGCCAAGACGACTTTATCATGGTGCAAGATTTGTCCGACGGGGGTTTTTACTTCTGTAATCAGTTTATTATCTAAAATACACCGAAATCATAATAAGATTTAAAAAAATGTACCTCTTACAGGCTGAAGTGACGTCATATTTAATAGCCATATAAGTCTTCACTCGTATATTGGCGAGACCACTAACCATGATATCAACTATTTTACAAAAGTTTGGAATTTCGGCAATCCAAACGTTTGTAATAGAAAACGGATCGGTTATGCTTCGTGCTGACCGCTTGCTTATCTACTTTTCACAATCCGTTCAAATATACATTAAATAATAGCACTTACCAAAGCAATATTTGTCAAATCTCCCAAATATATTCGATAATTTCACGAGCAGCTTTCGGATATCCCAGGACCCCATAGTTTTGATCTGGTGGGAAAGATGGTTGGGAGCTGCGTTCTGTTATTTTTAACATTTCTATCAACTTCGGTCCCTAATATTGCAACTTGATACAAAACAAGCTGCTACCATTAATGCAACTCAATTGAAATTTAGAGGCTATTAAGTTAAAATGGATTTATATAAAAATATTTTCCGTAATAACCAAGTAATAACGAATGCCGTAACAGCATCACGAAGGTTTTGCTTACCGTTCGTGGAAACTTTGAAAATAGTGAATAATGTACAAGGAGAGCTAGAAATTTTAATTGACGAGAGAAGTGTCCATGTAAGAGTAGAATTTAATAGTGTACTACAAAAAAGTATAAATTTGGCTAAATTAAGATTTATAATAGCAGTGCTACAGAATCGTTTACTTGTTCCAATGGCCATTATAATTATGCAATCATTAAGTCATTATGTGTCGTTTTCGTTAAATTATAAAGATTTTTCATGACTGCGAATAAGGCTCAAAGAAACGGCAATGGAAAGGTGCGCCATGATTGGGACTTTTAGTCAAACGCATTTGGATATTTACTAAGTGAGTGTTTCTCGATATGTATAATTACATGAAAGATATACGTATCTAGGAATCGTATATCTGTTTCATTTCCTACCATTTTGCAGTTAATTGAATCAGATTTAACCCACAATCTGCGAACACTTACTTTTATTTACTGTTATTCTGTTGCAATTTATATTTACTTCTTCATTTATTACAGCTTACAGCAGCAGGATTTTTATTCTTATACTCAACACTAATCGATACTACTATCACGAATTTGCAATTTTTCTGAATACACTAAGGAATGTTGCTAAGCAGCCGCTATATTAACCAAAATGTTTTATATACTTACTTTGAAACTTTCAAAACAAGATGCAGTGATTTTAGTTATTGTCTTTACACTACCTGTACCGCCAATACACCAATCTTCGCAACTCAATTTTCCTAAAGGAATGAATTGATATGCCTAACGATTAAATATTGTTGTCAGCTTATTTTTACTCATACTTATATTCTGAATTGTTTGCATTTATCTATTTATGTCATATTAGCTTAAATATTAACAAATAAAGCTGTAACGAGCGTAATTTAAATGCAAATGTGAAAATTTTCGAGTTGCGGCATCATAAATTATCTGCGAACCTCGCGTCGCGACAGTTAACATTTGACAAATTAATCCACAATGAACCTTGTCCAAATAAACGCAACAGGAAAAAATTGCCGCAATAATTTTCCGGTATCTGCAAGAGATCCTCATACAAATTTTTAGCCACCGTTTCCTCTGTGGAGCGGAATCCTCGTTAAAACATTTCTGTATAATCACTCCGGCGGATGACTTCTTATATAGAGCCAAATTCAATTTGTATACTGGGACGCAAAAAAGGGCATGTATATTTTAATGACGCCGTTCGTAAATCATATGCTAATGATATCTGGTTTTGATATTACGGCCGGGCGTAGTCGTAAGAAGTGAAATATATTTATTGATATCGAAGTGGAATATTTATTTTTATTGCATGAAGTAAATGGGAATATTAATAGTTTTGTAGGTTCTAGGTAAAGTGATAAAACTATGGTTGAGGCTGTACAAATACAGATGTATGCTTTTATATCGCTGTTCGCTTGTTTACCGATAAGTAACAAAATCGATATGGATAAATAAAAGTAAAATGCGTATGTTGCAGTAGTGACTTTAACGTGCCTTGCAGAAAAACTTACTTACCACACTAAACACTACTTATGTGCAAAGGCTTAGTTGTGTGATGTAATAGATGTGAACAGAATGAGAATTGACAAATTACCTGGCTGGGCAACGCCATTGCAGGGCCTCATATATGTACGTTTTTTAGTGAATGCTTTTGGTTCTGTAATCTAAAGTATGTTAAATCTCCTCATAAATGCATTGCTCCAAATAGTTATTAATTTCAATAATTAAACCGGCACATAAGAAAGGTTCTCGTAGAGATTACTTCAAGTACAGACTTGACCAGGTGAAAGGTATCACTATAGAAGTTTTATATCCCAAATAGGAGTAAATTTGGTAATCGGAAAGAACCAAGATGCAACCACCTGACTTGAGGAGTTCGCCGTCATGGTTTTACTAGGGCTTTTGACTTGATTGACCACAGTTTGTCGCTCAAGATATCAGAACATAATAGGCATAAGAGGCAATGCCTTAGAGCAATTCCGGGATTACCTGAAAAATACCAAAGCTTAAATTAAAGATAGATGACATCATACACAGAACATTGATGAAATTGTGAATAGCGTCAATTCGTACTATATAAATATGGATAATCATAGTACGTAAGGCAGTAAAAACATAGGTGATGTATCTATAAATGATAGGTCAATGTTACGGTGTGTAACCAAGGACTACATTGATATATATACTCTTTCATATAATGTATATATATATACATTATATGAAAGAGTATACATTGGAAACTTGGCAGTACGCTAAAGCCGACATGTACTAAAATATTTTTAATAATCTGACACGGCTATAGCGGAAATAACTATCAATTTTGTTATTTTTTAAGATTTATTTGATAAGACAACTATGTCGCTATTTTTAATAGCATTCGAAATATTTGTCTTTCTCTATAATTTTTGACAGATGGATGAGGGCATGTGAATTAGTATAACTGTGAAAGTGTTTAGCTTTAAAGAATATTCGAATGTTTCTGTGTTCTTAGAGACCTGTGCGGATAATAAATCGTGTGCAGCAATGACAATTAAGGGTTAAAATGGAAGGTTCGAAAATAAGTTGCCGAAAAGCTGACTACAGGACAGCGTGTAAAAATCATCGATTTTTTACATTGATATACTTGACAAGAGATCCTCCATCAAAACTAGCGGCAGTGGCCCTCATTCGCCGTTTAGACCAAAAGGATTGCCAACGTAGTAAAAGACCACGCTGAGCTCATTCCTAGGAAAGCATTGAATTCATGCGGTAAAACACCGATGATAAGCCATCCACCTGACGGTGTTTTCAAAAGCTTGGAATCACCCGAAGTGCACTGAGGAGCATACAAAAGGACTTAAAAATTTGGGCAAGATGGGTGCCGCGTTTGTTCTCGGCGTAAAATCAAGGCAATCATATGATCGACTCTGACTTGTTCTGACGCTTTTGCGTCGCAATCCTGACAAGTTTCTCCGTCGATATATAACTATGGACAAAATATGAATACACTCCGTAGACAAAGGTACAATCAAAACGGTGGGTTTTTGAAGACGAACCGGGTCCAAAGAAGGTGAAGACGGTGAAATCGGCCGCCAAGGTTTTTTGGGATTGCGTGGAAAAAGGACAAACAAGAACTGGAAAGTGTAATGTGTCGTTATTGGACCGATTGAGCGAAAATATCGCAGAGAAAACGTCCTGATTTGAAAAAGAAAAATATCCTCTTCGATGACCAAAATTGTGGAATTAAAGTTCGAACTTTTATTAGCAAATTTGAAAGAATGGCTCGGCGGACAACGGTTCACGTCGAATGAGGAAGTCATCGCCCGAACAGATGCCTATTCTGAGGACCTTCCGTAAACATTTGTGGAGGGCTTAGAAAAACAGGAGAAACGTTTGGAAAGGTGTATAGAGTTAAAAGGAAAAACCTACAGAAAATACATGGTTTTTGTATCTTTTTTTTTAGGACTTATTGAACGATCCTCATATAATATTCTTCCAACTCCTATCTGTAGATACTAGGACAGAACAAAAGTCGCGGCTTTCGAAAATTAGCTCACAGCCGCCAGAAGAATCTCAACTTTCAGTGAGTGGTCATACTGGACTCACAATGCGTGGCGCTAATGAGAGCTAACCTCAATGCTTCGAATTATAACACTGCAATATCTATAACAATTCTTAAAAGCAATGTCTTGTCTACCATATAATTATGGATATTTTCTTAACCTAATATGTTTCAGTAACTTACTAAGTAATTTGAAGATAGGTTTTGGTCTAAAATCGCTTGTGAAAATGTGTTATTTTTTCCTAGAAATAAAAATGAAATGAACTCGCTAAATTATTTCAGCCTGTCAGGATACGTGACAGCATTGTCACTGTAACCCAGAATTAGTAGTAATGTATTATGCATAGAAGGGATGGTATGCATAATGCATTAGTCGTACACACAGGTAACGGTACTTACGTAGGTCTAGGAAAATATGAAATAAAGCACTGTACTCCCTCCGTTACGTTTGCCTTGACGAGATCTTGACGTTTTGTGATACTTTATTATATACTGTTTCACGCTTCAGTCAACATAATTTTCAGTTGAGTTTATTTTGCGATACGACGTCCTCAGTAAATCTTTTCGTAGGATATTGTGGATTCTCTTGGTTTCATTAACTTTTACGCTTTCTATTACAGGATACAGGATATCACGTGAAAGCATATGAGCGCTTCATATTTAATAATAGTAAAAAGGATTTGTTACTTCAGCATTATGTGCGCGTAATGATTATTCGCATAGCCTTCTCCTGTATTCAAACAATAGTAAACATGCTGTATTTGGTGCATACGATTAGCAGTAAGCAAAAACTATAGCTAAATTGGACATAATTTACGTAATCTTAGAGATCGAGAATTAACCTAAGCAAAACCTTCAAGACAGCTATTTACATAGCCAACCACACAAAACCAATTAACTATGAAGAGAAAAAAATATGTACACCAAGAACAGTAAAAGGAAAGCGGATTACGCAATATATTAAAAGGAAAACTGTAATAGTGACACAAATGTATGAAAACATGTTCAAAAGAATAACTGAACGCGATTGGAAATCTTGTTACAAATAATTAAATAAAGACTCATTAAATAGTTGTATTTAATTTGTGATGTATTCTCATATGCTAAATATATTATGCGTGTTTTGTGGGTCACGGTACTTTCAATTCCAAAATTAAGGATCGAAAGAATATAGGACGAAAATGAGATATGTTCCGATTTTCTTAGGATTGTTAATAGCTGCAGATATATTTACTGATTGAATCTCTCGGATTATAAAGAGTAGGTCAAAAAAAAGAGTTCAAATTAAATGTAAAGCTTATTCCCGAAACATACCAAATTTTATTATTGAAATATAAACTTAAGAAAGATGACTTTACAACAGAATACCTAAACTAATTCTGTAATTACCAATAGCACGATACTGTACTTCGCATTATGTATCCCTCGGGTAATACACATATTCTAGTAACAACTTCGCTGAATAGGAAATTTAGAATTATAGGCTATACTCCCGTTATATATGCACGGAATCATTAAGTCGTATAGGGTGTGCGAACTAGGATAAACACTTAAACTGATATAAGATTAATGATGCGATTATACTAGTTAAGTAAGAAACTTTCTGCTAGTGCAGAACATGACAAATGAATTTGTTTGCGTGCTTGATTTTGAAAAGTTTTCCGATTTACTTTGTGGAAACATTTTCAATCTTTTGATCATTAATCTACCGAAATATAAAAAAAAAAAACATATTTCTTTCGTATAGCTATCTGGTCAGGATTTAATTAGTTCGTTAACCTAAATGACTTTTTATATTTTACAAAGCTGCATGTACCATCTTTTTCAAATTAAAGCTTGGTAATTCTTCGATGGTTTATGCAACCGAAACTCCAAAAAATTACGTACTTACAATTCGTAATGTGGAGATTTTCGTAAATATCTATGCCAGTGATAACTTATAACAGCCTGCAGCTATCTGACCAGTTGAAGTGATAACCATATGCATTTTCGTCAATAAGTATTCTAGAATTTTAAGTTGTACGAGAATGATCCATTGTAATAATTAAAAAAATACACACTTATTCCTTCATTACGAAAAAATATTATTTTCCGTATATATTACTTTATTTTAGTATTTTTACACGTTTAAGTTATAAGATGATAGTTTTAATATCATAGAAACACTATAAACTTCAACTAAAAATGTGTAGTTCGTGTTTCTTGCAGTTGTGAATGAAAGAAAAGGAAATAGGCGTACTTAACGTTTCGATAATATTACTTCTTCAAAAACGAAACTCATTGAGAAAAAGAATATTATGAAGTATGGAAGAATTGTTGAATTTTTTTTGCTAGTATGTGAATTTACTTTAAAATTAAAATAGTAAGTTTTAAGATAAAGTGGCTAATTACATTTTAAGTGTTAAGTTATAGGTTAGGCGTATGAATGAATTAAAATGATTGCCGGGACTATTGTATCTTTTTGGCAATTTTTTTTTAATAACATAAAATTCACTGTTTCAATTTTGAATTAAATCCACAATGTAAAAATATAAAAAAAATGTTGACAATTTTTCGAACCTTCATTATACTCTTCAATAACTTTTTCTCACTGAGGTTCGTTTCTTGAAGAAGGTAATATGCATATTATCGAAACGTTAAATACACTTATTTTTATTCCTTTCTTTCATGGCTACAAAAAAGTCACGAAGTACACATTTTTTATCATAGTTGGGCACAGGCACCCAGAAATTAATTGACTATAAACTTATTTTTTAAGCATTTCTCACAATGACGTATAGTGTACGTACTCCTTTTTTGTAAGTGGCAATAATTTATACATTGTATTTGGCACAAAATAATCTTACGCCAAATTCTGTTGCTATACAGTAAACCCAAGATAATGCTACAGTCTAGAAAGAAATGTATAATTTGAAATCATTTATATAAATTGAGTTATATACACTAAAGAGATATGTGATATCAGGTATGAGAAATACAATTTCTTTTAATACAATTTATTGTTCCCTTAATTACCATTCATTATCTAGATTTCAAGTTATCGAGAGTGTTATTTATATTATACAATGCTATAAACTTCGGACGTGATGATTTGCCCAATATGCGATCGTAGAGGCACATCATACATCCTAAAATGTAATGCAGAAATATAGGAAAGATATAATAATACATTTACTTGTTTGGGATTTCCATAATTGTTTGAATGGATTCCATTACACTACCTTCTGTGAATTTTCCCTAGTATTAAAGCATATTTTGCTACAGTCAAGTTATTCAAATATTTGTATGAAAATTATTCTCTAATGATGGCGCAGCTTTCAACAATTATTTACATTTTCAATACAATATCTTATCTACGATGTTGCAATTATCCACACAGAATATTTTTGTGCTTGGTAATTTAGAAAGATACATTTCGCATGAATAAATCCAAGTTTGCCAATCTACAAAATGTCATTTAAATCGGCAAGTACGAGTTAAAATCGTTTTCTTGATAGTATATGGGTAAAGGATTTATGCGTATGTTGTATTATTTGCAATTAATGTAATGCTATCTTCGAAAATACATTCGTATTTCTTCGATTTCATCATTTTCGCAAATTGATTTCTATTACTCGAATGTTACATTATACCCCGATTTGGTAATGAGCAATGTGACGGGAACGTATTCCTTTGTGGAAAACAATTATCAACTTTGAAATTACTCTTACGAGGTGAAGCGTAAAGGTTCCTCGTACCGTCCTCTTCTTACGATTGCAAATTACTTTCTAATTCTAGAGGCCGACGCTGTCGAAAGAAGTAAATCTAAGCTTGACTTAATTTCGCACCGTCCTACTGTTTCGCGTTAAGGTCGCAATTAGTATTCCGACACTGTAATTCGGAAGTTGTCACGTAGCCAATGAAATTGTCAGTAGCTAAGTTTTAGCGATTGTGGGACGTTTCGTGGATGCCTAAGTAAGCGGCACACACGGTGCAAACAAAAGAAGCACGGACGACGTTTCACAACGATGACCTTTGTATCTTCTTTCGGTTTAAACGACTTCTAAGAAGGTAGTTCTCGTCCCCCCCCTAACCAATTAGACTTAATCGCGTTCTTGAGAAACCCACCACGACACTTTAATGACAAAAGTCCTTGAGCTTGTTTACTAATATACCGCCGAAAAGAATTACTGTGGGGTGTCAACACTTGGGAATTAATAAATGTATAACTAATAAAAAATAGGTTTTGGACTCTTAGAAATATTATTTGTAAAACGAAACGTGAATCAGAATTCTATAGCAAAAGCGTTCTCCAACGCAGTGGAGTTAGTTGCACTCAACGGAAAGACCAACAGTTTATTTTACAGAGTAAAACTTAATTACTAGCTTCTGTATGTAACAATTTATAAATACAGGAGACTGAGATAAAGCGTTAAGAAAATGCAACCTGATAAAAAGAAAACGCAATTGCGAGGGCCATGTTCTTATCTTTTATGTCGGTTACTACGACAAATTCTGCTTAAATCATATCAAGATTGAAACCTTAAATTACGTTAGACGTATTTGACAGCAACAGTGCAAATAAGCTTCTGTTTAAAGCGTAAATAACTAATCTGGCAATCAAAGTCAATAATCATAAAGTTAATAGAATAAAAAGAATATCTCTTAACAAATATTTATAGTAAATGATCAAAGTGATCTTT
The DNA here is from genome assembly GCA_902654985.2 of Oryctes borbonicus. Taxonomy (NCBI): domain Eukaryota; kingdom Metazoa; phylum Arthropoda; class Insecta; order Coleoptera; family Scarabaeidae; genus Oryctes; species Oryctes borbonicus. The sequence goes on along the minus strand of LR736859.1, from coordinate 9,216,022 downwards.
GCTCCCTTACTCGTTGTTTTATAATGCTAAATGCGTTGACGAGGTATTGAGGGGTTACCGTGTCACAAACACCATGAATCGCTTCGGTAAGTTCTTTTATCCTGTTTGGTCAATTTTAAGAGCTGTTGGAAGTAAGTCAGTTTATATCATGGGAAAAGAACAATACCGGTTAACGTGCACCAAGGAAGGCGAGAACGATTTCATCGGGCGGAAAAGTTGTCGGAACGATTTTTTATAGAGCGGTGTCGGGAAATAAATCTACTAAATGCAAAACAATTGCCTTGTCTTCCTTAACATAGGTATTTATCACACTACGTCCATAACGTATGCACTATTAAGTGTTCAGCTCATAATTTTAATACAGTATTCAAAGGAAGAAATTTAAGAAAATTTAGCATCTATAAGAAATACATTTTACCATTCTTTACGCGTGAAAATGCCCGGTAAAAATGCTGTATTTCTTGCGTAGTGGACTTTACCTGACAGTGAATCCAATTTGTCACATTTTCTACTCTAGAGGTTACGTTCGTGAGCTTTTTATTACGTGTATTAGTCATTTTCGTTATTCTTACCAGAAATGAACTGGATTATATCCAACTAAATGAGTTTAAGAGAAAGTGAATGGTTGAGATATAAAAGCACTCTTTATAAGTTTAATGAATAGGAATATTTGTTGAAGTTATTAATTTTGTGTCATTTCTGCATATAAATTGGTTGCTGCACCACTTAGCCTCCATTTACCTATTCTAGATTCCAATTAAAGAGAGTTCAGTATCATTCAATTGTTAACTTATCCAATTTTTGATTAAGTTCAATTGCATTCAATTGCTATCTCACAATATGCCTTCTGCTTGTTTATTTTCAGGGTAGGTGATGCGCTCAAAACCTCATTATTTGTTATTACTGTTAAACAATTTTCATACAATTCCTATAAACTTGGCACAATTCTGGCAGGAGCATGGCTGTAAATAGCCGAAGAGAAGATTTACGGAATATATATATAATATATAAGTGGGTGATGATTTGCGCCGTAGTCATTTTATTTTGGGATCATTCCGTGAGGTATTCGAGAGTGCAGAGTGGGGATCAACTTCATGCTGCCTCCACACTTTTACTTCTTTTGAAATTTGAGCAGGCCAACATTATGTGCTGAAAGGGTTATGTCTTGAGCCTATTCCTTTACCATATAATCAAGATGAAAAATTTTTCGATCTTCCAATCCAACGCTTCGTTGGATGTGATCTTGTGGGATAGTGACCCACATCTACATGAGACTCGAATAACTCCCAATCAATTCTCCTTCGGGGCGTTACGGCAACCATAGAAGACTTTCCGCCCGCGGTAACGAATATTGGATTATAGTCCAAAGAAAGACCCGACGTAGTCTCGACGGCGAGACCATTGGCTAAATTATTGCACAACGCCAAGTCCAAGATATTCGGTCGTGCACTAGCTCTAAAATGATTGGAAATGATTGGAATGGACCTGAGCTCCTTCCTCTTGCATATAGGAAAATAAAGGAAATCTATATGAATTGGTGGTTTTTCAGGAGAGTATTTGGAGTTGAAATTACAAACTGGCACCAGGATATCACCCGCCGAACAAAAAAGGATCCTATACTCCCCGATGTAAAATCCCAGCCGGGCATTGTATGAATGATGAGTTTTAATTGGCCTATATTGCGGATTTGTATAATCACTGTCGTCGGCTCCAAAAATTCGAGTGAAGAGAGCGGGACAATTTGTGTTTAATGCTGTGCTGAATGGTTGCATGCCTAACTACAGTCTGTCTGACCGATAAACAATAGTTTTTTTTAATTTGTCGGAAGGTCTTAATATCAATGTCGTAGCGTGACCGTTTGCATTCCAAGTTATTAAGCCCGATATGCGGGCAATCATTATAGTTGTTAGTAGATAGCTTATTTGATATTAGAAGTTCCAGGCAATATCCCTCTAAGTTGAATCACAAGTGACGATAGCTTTTGGAGGGCATAAATAATAAATATATACCGGATCCCTTATTTGTGCCTTACATGTTAGCTTAGAATTTGGAGGAATTTTCTTTGATCTCTTAGATACGTCTAAATGGGTCGTGTCATTTTCTGAGACTAGGTTCTGGATTCTAGTTATAGAAAAAAGCGCCCGAGAGTATTTTTCAGTAAAGGCAACCCCGTTGGGCGTCTAACTGGGTTTGTCCCGAACTTTACATTAAGTTATTGGGCATCTAAGGTATTATTAAGATACATTTTATTGTCAACAAAAATTGATTTGGCCTATAAGTATGCCCAACTGAAGAAATATTCTGATTATTCCTTATTTTATTTCTTACATTTCCTTAGAAGTTCAACCTGTTTAGCTTGTTAATAAGTAAACTCAACGTGCACACTTTGGTATTGATTAGATGCTTCTGTAATTTATACATTATGCATATTGTTTTTACGGCATGCTTATACCATTTAGCAATCCAATCAACATTATAATTTGCCCTGAACTAATTCATACCTTTATTCCAAGTAGATATTCATCAATAACCTACGTTCAAGATATAATTAGATTTTATAGAAGATATTTCAAATGTATGTACATATCACGCTATATACGTGAACACCTGATATATGTATGTAATTATGTCGGTTTGTCGAAATACCCTACATAATTGTGTAATTTATAACGGCTAAACGGAGATTCCGTTAATTTGATTAGTTCATCCAAGCACAACAGCATGGCAGCATTACTTACACATTACATAAGGTACTAGACTCTGCGTGCGCTCATAATTCTCCTCTGCCTCCTTTCATCTTTTCCTATTGTCTTTCTTTTTCGCGTTATCCACTTTACGTTGCACTTTCTTAGTCTTCTAGTAAAAATTAGAATCAGTCCTTCTGCAAAGAGCTTTAAAGCGTAAAAATGTCGGGTTACAGTGCAACTAACAAAAATCACTAAGTGCTTCAAAACCTCGTTAGCAACAAAATTACTTGCAGTCGAGTTCTTTCCTGTTTAATTTTAATTATAAGCAGCAATGTTTCGGAGTTATGCATTACGTTGCCGTTTTTCTTTTTCGAGAAAAAAAAACGGCATATCCGAATATTAATAAACTATTTTGTGTAATATATGCTGTTGTTATCCGGCCACGTCTATCTTTGAATATAAAACGTCTCTCTTTTGCAGAAATTTATTAAAATAGGGATCGTTTACTATTAAATATGAAAAGCGGGAATAGATATGCTAAATACGATAACGAATACCAATTATTGGAGAGACACTATTATAGAACATCAATGAATCACAAATTTTGGAAAATGTCTTCTGTAATACCAATGCCAATAATATAGATAAATTATGAAGATCTAGAATTTCTTTAGTATTTTCTGCTACAGGTTCGGACCTATATTGGTATATTATATGTTCTTTTAGGACATTGTCCATCAAACTATCTTTCTTGGTGTTCCATCAGAACCTTTATCCTGATCCAGAAATTCTGTATAGGTCTCTTTGTTCGATGTGTCCTGTATCATCTGGTTTGATACGAAAATGTGATTTTTATGCTTCCGCCTGATCTAAACCCACTCTGCGCCTCTTCTAGTTGTTCTTCTATGTGCATTCTCAATTTTTCCTCCAGTGGTACAGGTTATACGTCTGTAGTTACCACACTCTTTAGTGATCCCCTTTTTATATATCAGTACAATGATGTCAACTTTCCAGCCATCGGGTATTTTTGCATTATTCCACGTTTTACTGAATAGCTTTGTTAATACCTTTAATTCTTCTGTTCCTAGGTTTATTATCATTTCCGTAATAATTTCGTCATATGCAGCTGCCTTTCCTTCCTTCAGTCTTCCTATTGCTCTCAGTTCTTCGTTTTCATTTTATCCGTTTATTGGCTGTGTTGCGTTCCTGAGTTTCTGCCTTATGTTAATTCCTGTAATTAACAGTTCCTGGAAATGCTCTCGTCAGCGATCCATGATCTTCTTTTCATTTGTTGGTACTACTTTCTCTTTGTTTTTGATTTCTCTGATTGCGGCCTTTTTTCTTTTCTGAGGTTCTCGGCTACAAGTAATTTCCTATTTACTCTACTGTCTTTTTCTATTTTTTTGCCAAAAATCTTCCCGTGATACATCTTTGAAATATAGAAATTAGTGACTGAAAATGCCCATATTGGATGAGAATCGTCGGATGGGTGAATTATGAAATATGAAGAAAAGAGTTTGCATTTTATGTGGTTTACCAACTCCTGAGAGGCGGCCAGATGCTAGACGGTCGCAAAGAGTAATGCAGCAATGTATAGAAACGGTGTTGGAAGGCGATCATATTACAAAAGTAAATTTCATAATATGAAATAGGGTACGAAATTGCGCCCATTGTTGCTTTCAAAAGCATAATTACTTGTAAACAGTTATAAATAGTCGGTAATTCAATGTGTCCCATAAAATTCTAAATCAACTTTTAAAAGACAAAATGCATTACATGTTTTTACTAGCATCTTTTTGTGTAACATCTGAAGCGAAACACGTTTTACTTTCTATGTATATTATCTACAAACTCGTTTATTCGACAAACTTACGAAACGATATTAAAAGGTTTTGTTAACATCAATAGGTGATCTAATTTCATATCGTCGGAGGTGTTGATCAAGTCACTTGTTTCGAACAAAACAACATTATCTATTATTTCGTGGCAAGTCTCGGCGTTGAGCTGTCGTTCGAATAAAGGCATCTTCGATTTTATGTATTTCGCTTCCCCGTAGCGAGGACCCTTTACAATGAATCGTCTCTTTTTACGGGTGATCTGAACTCGTCCACCTGTAATACGGTGAACAGTTTGAACTTGGCAGAAAGTCGTCTTGGAAACCTGTACAACGCCAAACAAGACCATCAAAGTTCGGACGTGCTTGGAATTTCGTCTATCTAATGGCAAATAAAATACACCACTAAATTCGGCGTACATTCTTCTGGCGGTTTTCGTGCGGTAAAGAGAACAGTTCAGAGTTTAGGCGAGGTCGTTGCAATCTCGAGGGAATATAAAATTAGGTTTCGGTAACGGTTTAAAAGTTACGGTTTCGGTGAAATTGCTAAATAATATCGTGAAGGAATTGATGCGAAATCAATGTTCCATGAACGTAAAAAAAGGAAAGAATCGGAAGATAATGCAACATAAGACTTGGGCGGTCTGTTTATTCTAATGCTTGAGATCTAGCTGTATCAGAATCACTTAAATCTTTCGAGGGTCTCTGATATTTACCCAAGCATTGAGCTTTGCCATTGCGGTCTTATTAGATAAGTAGTTAAACTGTCTTAACGCTATGTATCTTAAGCCTTAAAATTTATACAGATACCGTAACATTATAAATAAGAATAATATAAACTACATGAATTTTTTGTTTTATGTACATACAGATATCCGCCAGTAGCTCTTAATTAAGGAGTAAACATTTTACTTCTAAAAGTTCTCAAGCAAATTTTAAACAAACTTTATGTAAAGTTAGTATTAGGTAAATATCAGTTTGCTGGTACGTTTTCGAATTCAGAAAGGGTTTCTAATCTACATTCGACGCACTCATTACATCGTAACATTTTTTGTTTTAATCCGCTGCTTAGGGCAGTAAGTTTTGGTTTTTAGATTACATTTAATCGAGTTGTTAAACCACAGAGGAAACTTTTGATTAGATAGACACCTTCGAGGAACATATACATCTAGGATCGAGCAGAGAACATTAAAGAAGTTACTCAAATCCAGATTAATTTCACTATGATTTTTAACAAGGGAAATGAGGATACTAAACCACCCCGTTAAAAAAAAAGAAATTAAATGCCGAGTGACAAGTTTTAAGGAACAAGGGGCGAGTGCTATACTAAAATCAAAGTCAATACTCGAAAACAATAAATCTAAGACTTTGTTGTCAGCACTGTATGTTAGTGTGTTGCTTAATACCTAGTGTGTTTAAGAAGCTATTAAAATCCTTTGATTTATCTCAAATATCCAGGGAATCGTGAGGAACGGACCAGACCCCAGGAGTGTTGTATACTCGAAAATAATTTAAAAAAAACCCATATGTTCGTATACGATTTTCATTTGTTTTCAAGTAACAAAATTTAGCTACCGTTCTTGTAAATGATCCATATTTTCGGTAGTTTTCGAGTTAGTACGTTTTAAATAAAATAAAAATTGCTTCCATTGGAAATTCCAAATTTAGAATATGCAAATATGGTGTTTGTTTTTGCTGCAGCTGCTGTTGGGTAGGGCCAAAGGTAAAAGTCGACGCACGAGATGCATTAATTCGACGTTTTAGAAATACTGCAGCCGATATTAAGGGAAAACATGAAGCAATCGGTAGAGCAACAGACGTACTTCGTAGGCAAGGCATAGAATGTCTAGAGGTTAATGGCCGAATGAACAAAAAAAGGCTAGGATTAAAAAAATGTTGAATGTACGACATTTTAATAAGGACATATGTATGAGCTTTTTGCATTACTTTCATATAGACAATACACTCCTGGAGCTTGGTCCATTGTTTCCGACTCACCCCGTATATTTATCTTTTTTTCTGCAATTAATAGAAGAAAATAACATCAAATTTGCTTGTATGTATTATATCGCACGCAAAACATTTGCTTGGATCACCGTATCTTGATGCGAATATGTTTGCGTAAACGCTCAACACTTAGAAAATAGGAACACGGCCAAACTCATATTACTTAATTAAAATTGAAGGCTTAGGATCTGAAAAAAATGGAGAGAGGATAAGTTATTTAGCCGTTCCCCCAAGATCATCGCTGCAGTCTCGCGACAGAGAGAAACCCGGGGCGAAAATAGAGGTTAGAAACAGGGATTTTGGCGTTGAACGACTGGACATACATAGTTGTTTGATTTCATGATCGTTTATGACAGATACGTTCAGTGTTACACTATAATACATTGAATAGAATTATTGACCCGTTGGACGTGTATAGCTTTCCGATTTTTTCTTTACAACTTACACAAACTCTTGAACAGAATGACATATTTGTAGTCCTGGAGTTTTAAGCACGAGCGTGGTATGTTGTTTCTTCTCAATTTTGGGATATTATATCTTTATGTTTACGAATAGTTATCTATGGATTGACGTTATATGAACCAAAACAAAGCTAAGTGTTTGTCCTATTGTATATTAATTATTTGTTGCAATCTATAACATATTCTGCATTATACGGAACGGTTGGTATCAAGAAGAAATGCGTTACAAAGAATTGTACTTACCTTTCGCTTACTTACATTTTGTGCTTTATCGTATTTAAGATTACTTAGAAAGAACGACACTATACAACAATAATATCCTTCTCAATTGTACGCGTATCCCGCTGTAACAATTCAGCAACGAAGTTAAGCTTATTGGCCAATAGCAATATTTCAATCGATTGGACTTGCTCCGCGAAGGGAAAAAGGTAACGTAAAATAGATTTATTTTCAATGCATTGTGCAGACTTATCTACTCCTTACAGATGGAACACCGTTCCGAAAATCCTGAGTCATTATTTAATAATCTCCTTGGAACAAACAGTTAGCGCGGAGCTTTTTGTCACTCACTTAATCCTTGCCGAACCCCAATAAATTATGACTTAGAAATTCGATATGTCAATATGTTTCCTTAACTTCCCGGCATCGGAATTGGTGTTTAATAATATAGGAAGAATTTTGAGTTTGCAGAAGGCTTTTGAATAATTAACGTGTAGATTGTGAAATATGAATGTAAATTGTGGAAGGAACATTTCACTTCGATCTCTGTATTTATTTTATTAGACACGCCATACATTACGCACTTTCTTACCGGATTCTTGCCTTGACGAATGTCTTATTAATCCACTCATCTCTTTCCTTTCTAATCCATTACGATCTATCAATTCACATAAGTAATGAAGGCGTTATCGATCATGTTTTCCGTTAAATGAAATAAATTAAAGGGTGACTACAGGCACTTGGAAATCCTCAAAAGTAGTTGTGTTAAATTCAAGATGGTTTTTCACTTGCAATTAAAGAAGAGACTCTTCATTACAAATTTAGCACTTTTCCATTTCCAATTTCCAATCCCATTTACTTAATTCTGCTCATTTTGTGGAACTTATTTCTAACATCCACATTGAACTGAGGGATACGTTAGTCCACTTCGACGTAACATTCTTATTCACCAAACTTCCTATCCATGATTCAGTTAATATCATTGAACAACTCCTGGAACGGGATAGTGAATCTGCTAGCCTATGTCGTTTCGTAGAAAAATGTCTCGCTTCATTTCACATTGCACATTCCAAGGACAAGTTTACAAACAGTTATCTGGTGCTGCCATGGGCTCTCCTTTCTCCCCTGCTAGGGCTAATATTTTCATGGAATCTTTTGAATCCGTTGCTCTTGATTCGGCAGATCTGAAACTTAAGGTATGGTTCCGATATGTCGATGACATCTTCATTATCTCAATCGGGATCACCTCAATCATCAACACCCAGATATCAAATTTACTATGGAAGTAGAATATAACGGTGCACTACTGTTCCTTGACGTACTGGTCTCACGTAACTTCAATAGTAGCTTAAGTCACTCCGTTTATCGAAAACCCACACACATAGGTATCTCAATGGCACCTTACATCATCATTCAGCACAAAAGTTCTGAGTTGGTTCACTGAGCGGTGACAGCCTCTGAATCCAACAATTTTCCCGCCGGGCTGAATCACGTACGGAAGACCCTCCTCAACAATGGTTTGCATAACAAGGATATCAAGAGAGTCATCAACAAATATCCAACCAGTAAACTAACGAACTATAACACCACCACTAATCTGGCTACCGCTTATCTTCCCTATATCCACAAGACAACGGATAGAATCTGTAAAATTTTGAAAAAAACAAAACATCAAAACTATCCTCAAACCACTCTCAAAGGTTCCAGAAATTCTTCCATCTCCCAAAACCAAGACTCTTAGCGAGTAAAGGCGTTTATAGAATCCCTTGTTCTTATGGTTTGGTGTATATCGGCATAACATGACACTCTGTGAAAACTCGTCTGACAGAGCACGAACATTGCGTTAGAACACGTTTCGCCTCGAATTCGGCTATGGCTGAACATCATCGCTGACATTGGCCACCAAATATTATTCAGTGCGACTTCATTACTTTGTAATTCTTCCCATCATCATCTATCCGCGACCGTCACGCTCAACCAATCAGCGACAAGCCCTGCCTACCGCCCGCATAAAAGCGTGTTACTCCTCTCATTCCCAGCAGTAGTTTTTCGCTTCTGGCATGGTTCACATGCTGAGCCCTGATCAACTACTTTCCGCTCAGTTAGTTTCGCATCTGGCGTAGTTTACACGTTGAGGGAAAGGTGGTAGGCAACAGTTAGCACGGTATTGCTTACCACCCTTTCCTCTCCTGAAGAAGCCCCATAAGATTGTGGGCGAAACGTCGAGTTTTTGTTTAACAAAAAACTTGACCGTGGAAACCAACGTTTTAGTTTTAGGAAATAATACACTGTATTGTGAAACTGACTAATGTTATTGTTTTTGCGACCTCCTTTGTATAGTCTTGTTTTCTTCTTTTCTGGACCAACATCGAGAGTCCAGTGTGTAAAGAGCAATATTTGTGATAGAAAAATTTCCAAATTCTAACTAATTGTTAAATGAAATTAGCTTTTTTCTCGTTATCGTAGGTGTATGTACATGCGTTCGTCAAGTGTAGACAATCGTTTGTAACGAATTAATTGTGATTCGAATGAATAGCAATGAAAAGGAATGTTGTCCATCGGTCGTCGGGTAAAAATAAAAAGATCAAAAGAAAATATGAGCGGCGAATGTTAGGAATGTTAGGATGCTATGTGAAGATATTGAAAATAACTTGCAGTAATTCGCTACCGTTTATCGAGAAAGGTTGATTCTGCTATTTGTTTTGGTTTTGAGGAAATTGTGAAAAGGGTTGATATGGGTAAAAACAAAGAACTATTTAGGTAAATGATTTATAGAATAGTAGAAGTGGATATGATGGCATTATCTTTCTCTCCCACTTGAACGATACATGTTTAGAGCTTCACCAAAATCCCCCGACAGGATTTTACAATTGTTTTTGAGATGACTATTTTTCGAGAAGCCGTACTACCAGAAGAAATACTGCGAATGTTAGGCAGATGTGAATATTGCAAGTAATTCGTTCAGATGTGTTGTGCTACCCAAAAACGATTCCGAGCTGCATTGATGCAAAAAAAAGCGAATGTGAACGACTGGTAACGCTTATCAGATCCCCGGCTTAATGTCTGATTGTGGAGATGGTTTATTGAAGCATAATAACTTCAGTTGTATTTTTTTTTCAATGGAACATGGCACGTTAATAAAATAAATGTAGTGGTCTAAGCTGAAAAATTTCTACAACGAGAAACAAGTTTATTTTAAATTACTAAAATTTTTTGTTTGCAATGTTTCCAAGAATTGAAAACTGAAATAGTATATAGGGTATTACATTAAAAGTACTTTTATAAAAAATATGTCATACCAACTTAACGTGATATTACGACCATCTCAATCGCAATTTGGAACCACAAAAGCACATGTATATTAAGCCTTTTTATGGCTAATCCAGGTACCAAAAATCACATCTCTCTAATGTGCACTTCCGGAGAAATGTTGAATTATATAAAGCTCGATTTTTTCAAAAAATTCTCACAGTTTCACGAGGATTCAAAGAATGCAAGATATTCCGTATCAAAAAATAAAACTTTATGAAGCATCCTGCAGGATTCAATATAATTTTAAACCATAATCAGACCTAACAACAAGGAAAAAAAAACATTTCAAAAAACCTTCCCTCAAAGGCACAACCTTCCGAATCGGGGAAAATGACTCATTGTTAAGCCCAAATATCTCGGAAATATAACATAAACTTAGCGTATTTCTTGCATCATACCTTTGCTTGGCTTTAGTTTTAGTTATCCTAATGAGAAGATGTATACACCTAAATTTCTTATCGATTCTTCATTTTAATAGTTTTTCGCCAACATAATTTTATGCATCCGTTACTGGTTTATTCCAACACTTCGTGATGGTGATGAATATCAGGATTAAGTACGTACTACTGTTCTTGTCAAACTGTTACCGATATGTTGCCGAACCTACTGGTTTTATTGTCAACTAGGACAAACAAGTTATGTATATATTCCTTCTTTTGCTGTAGTTTGCTGATGTTCTACCGGCGGCTAATATGATGATTTAATTAGCAAATTTACAATAACTTAATCCACAAATCACGTTACAATCATTCTGAATGGTCATAATAATAACTTAACTAAATACCCTTATTTAACTTCGTCAAGTCCGCTATGGAAAATAGTCATTGGAAGGTTACATATCTTTCACGTTGATGCTGACTGGTAAACTCATGAAGATGGCGTTAACCTTCGGGAAATATAATTGCAAATGAGTTGAAAGACATTTTTGAAAATTTGAGCCATGTTGGACTGCACCATCATTTACCACAGTGAAATTTTGGCTAGCAGAGTGTGAAGGTGGTCGTACCACCTTGGTCAAAAAAATTTTGTGTGCGAATTTCATGGTTCATCTAAGAGTAATACGTTTTGAAGCACAACCAACACAAATATTGGATTTAACAAATATAATTGAACCAAAGATACTGGGTTCTATTAAGTCGCAAGATAAGTTGGATATACTCGCTAACTCGAATGAACACATTTTTAGTTGAATAAACACATAAATGTGCAACACTTCGTGGTCTCTCAGTGTATCTATTAACACCTTTTTTATGTAATTCACTTCGAAAGTAGCTAGGTACTTAGGTTTAAAATTTCGAATCAATAGTTAAGAAACATGCTTTGTTTACCGTTATCATGGTAGACAAATAATATTAACACCAGACACCAGTTGGATGTTCAAATGTAGAACTTGCGTTTAATGATAAATATTTGTTCTACTTTGACTATTAGACATGCTTCATTATACAAAAGTATTGGAGATATATAAGTGTTTATACAGTGGATAATAAATTTATGGTGCCATTAAAAAGAAATCCGTTTCTGGTGTTTGAGCTTGGTAAAATCTGGTGTTCAATACTGAACGTCATGTATGTTTCGAAGGCGGTTTAATACCATGTATGAATAAAGCCAAGTCCGTAATTCAATCCAGTATGAAGGAAATAAACACGAAACATAACTCGAAATCTGTGAGAAACATCGTGACCGGTTAATCGCCGGCTGTCGGCATAGTCGTATTTATTTTATTGCGCGTTCGTTAGGTAGCTTATCTGTACCTTCGTATACAGTACGTAAAAGCAATAGTATGATTCTCATTATCCATAGGAAGCTTATGAATAACTCTAGCCTTACTTCCGGGTGCGATATCCCGCTTATGTTTATATCGACAAGTGTCTCATCGTCGTAGTTTTACTGTTTTCAGTTGAATTTTTTATAGTTGTCTAAGTCGATCTGTTCATAACGCGTTTATCCCTCTCAAGCGTGTATAGGAAAATGTGGATATTTTCAATAGTCCTCATAAACATGAGAACCTATAGGTTTTATTATAGTTTTCGCTGGATTAATGGATTGTATTCGATTATTTTAAAATCTTTGAATGTGAATGTTGCTGTTCAAGAAGCAATTAAAGCAATAAAAGAGGTTTGTTATCAAGTCAAAAATAATACCTGAAAAGGAAAGGCTTTAGTGAAAGAAAAGGATTAAGCGACCGATTGCGTATCTAATGAGAACACAATGATAAAGTGCATCGTCTTTTATAAGGAGTATGCTACTTACTTGTAAAAGCTACAATTTTTGCTGCACTCAATGGTGATGGTGATCTTCTTGACTTCACACGAGCAACTTTATGTAGAGTGTTGCACGACATGGGTTTTGAATTTAGAAACTTTTGACGGAAAAGCATACTCATCGAAGGAGGTAATATTATTCGGTAGATTGGTTTGAAATCACCTACTAGCCATAGACCTCGTTCATGCTGGTAATGGTTGTGTTCCTACTGCTGAATAATACGCTTTTCTGCAAAAAAACATTTCTGACGTTCATCTTCAGATGGATTCAGAAACATCTGAAAGGAGGTTTATGAGGAAATTACTTCCAAATATAATGCAGAGCTCAGTAATTTTGCTTAAAAAATCAAAAAAAAGCTTCAACGACAGTATGCAGAAAAAGAAAACATATTATTGAGTGGTACCGCGAGAAACAAATAATTAAAGAATGCTTTTGTTATTTTTACAAGCCGCATGTGTGCGTGACTTACACACACACCAACTCTATATCTAACAAGGGAATAAGTACTAGGAATTAGCAGAGATCTTCTTAAGGTGGTGAGCCAGTTTCTTTTTTTCAATTCCAAATGAATGTAAAATTTTCCTACAACAAGATTCAGTGCATTGCACTGAAGTTGTAATGTTGTTGGTGATGTAAGACGTTATTGAAAAGTATAGAATCTACACTACAGTTGCGTCCCTACATCGCTTGCATAATGCCACATCCGTATGCATTTCAACATTAACGTACATAATTTTAGGTAGGAAAATTATCAAACAGAAGGGGACAGAAAATAATCGTCATCGCGATTAAATAATTCAGTGAGGTGACGCTAATTTTATATTTGACTCCAAGTCAAATTTTCTTCGAAGCCACTTGTGTCTAGTTGTACAGATATTGAATTTTTAGAGTCGTTGCTTGTTCAGAAATAACTGGTTTCCAGAAATACAGTGTTTTTGTGTTTTCGTTTCATTTTCTAATACTCACTTGAAAATTTCATTTATTTCTTCTAATAAAATTTAAATCGTACAAAGTGTGTTTTAGGACCACTAACCCCAATTTGAATCTAATTACTTTGAAAAAGTCATAAATTTCTAAGTTTTCTCAGTTTTTCCCCATCGTAATACACTACACTGTTATGATAAATTCAGATAAGCAAGAGAAAGGACCGAATATTAAAAATTGAGCCAAACACAATCAGATACATAGTTATGCTTCTTACGTACCGAATGTGATAAAATTGGGTAATTTAATGAAGCACAAGATTCTGTAAATATACGAAATCCCTATATATCTCCTAATATCTGTATAGTGCACATATTGTTGCACACAATTTTGTTTTAATTTTCCCTAAATTACTATGAAATTTTATAACGAATCGGCAACCAATAAATTGTGGACGATTACTCCCTGTATTGATCTCCATAAAGGTACCAGATCTCCTTAAAGCTGTCGACTTTAGAAAAGCCCTTGTTACTATCGGATATTTATACTCGATTCTGCCCATCGTTGGTATAAACGTTCGATATGGCCTATGATGAACGCCCGATGAAAGGATGTACTCTGAAACGACCTACGACCTACGATTCGGCCAAGAGGAACTGACCGTGATGACAAGTAATAGATCCAGAAAAACATATATTAATGCCATATTATGTGGATTTATTTCTGGATGAAGGTTCTCAGAATATTATTAAGCAAATTAAAATTACAAAGTAGGTTCTCGATTCGCTACTTATCGATCATCTCGTATATCCAAGGGTATGTTTGATGGAAATATGTTGAAAGTTTATTGTGTGGTGTTCATTGCATTGTTAAAGTAAGTACAATTCTTTAGTTCTAAAAGATAGGGAGATCCTGTATATTTCTTCAATTTTAACCGAGTTGCTATATATAAAACAATTTCCTTAAAATATTCACTAAAATTTTAGTGATAATTTTTATAGTGTTTGTATTACTTCTTTTTATTATTTTGATGGTAGTTAAAAAGTTCGCGGTCTTTGTGGTGTAGTCGAGTCGCATTAAACAGAAAGAAGCAAGTGTGTCCTGTGATGCTTACGTTTTTTGCAGCAGTTTTCTTTGTGTGTCTAAAACCTCATTATTTAGATTTTTCCAAACACTATTTACACAATATTTATTTACTTGCGTAACATAGTGCATCTCTTTACAATAGTACTTTGATGATTATAAAATTTAAGTAATTATTGTAGCAGATAGGTAAGTGTTTTTCAATTTTTGTCTTAACTATTTAACTTGTGTGTTTCTATCCCAATTGGATGTTTGATAGGCGATTTACGCTCCTATATACTATATATGTATACCAATATATGTATTGTACATACATACATGCAGTAATTTATCTTCGTTATATGTAAGTGTAGGTAATAGATTTCGTTTATTTATGCATATTTTACAAATTGCTTGCTTGTGTGAATGTATATTAATGTTTGGTGTCGATATCTACATAGAATCTTTTAATGTGAAACTAAAATAAAAAAATTATGGAGTACAAACAGTAAATTTTGGTAATAACCTGGTGTAAAACGTCCTGCTAGGAAATACTTTTTATTCTATCGCAGTGTTTGGTGTTCAGTCACACATATCTTGACTAAAAGCAAACCCAGAATTATTATATACGTTATATTATTTCGAAATTATTTACATTTAGTAAGCAACACCTTAACAGCACGCCATGAGTTAAGCACATTTAAGACAACGCAAGTCATTACCAAAAAAGAATGCTGCTTGGAAATTCTTTATAACTATCGAGGCTGGTATGATGGATGTATACCATGTAATAAATATATGTGGATCAAATTTTACAATAAACATGTAGATTTGTCAAAGTCGGAATAAACAAACATCCAATTCGTTTACCCGACAACAAAACTGAATACCATGGGTTCAGTGAAATGTAAAGCTAAACAAGTTGATGATTACAATACAAGGATCGTTCAATAAGTTCTTAGTAAAAGATAGAAAAACAAAGTACTTTCTGTAGATTTTTATTTATTTCTCAACATAATCTCCATTTAATACTATAAACACTTCCAATTGTTTCTCCAGCTTTTTAAATCCTCCAAAAAACTCCTCGTTCGACGCGAACCGTTGTCCTACAAACCATTTTTTTCAAAGCTGGAAATAAAAGGAAGCCATAGGGGGCCAAATGCAGTAAATATGGTGGACTGCGCAGGTGTGCATCCGTGCATTGTGTTGATGGAATACGATCCTTTCATTTTCAAATGAGGACATTTTCTCTCGATTTCTTCGCTTAACTGGTTCAATAATATGCATAATTTTTCCAGTTATTGTTTGTCCTTTTTCCAAGTAATCGGTATAGATGATTCCGTGTGCATCCCAAAAAGATCGAGACCAACACCTTGCTGGCCGATTGCACCGTCTTCGCCTTCTTTGGAGCCCGTTCGCCTGCAATAACCCACTGTTTTGACAGTTCCTTTGTCTCCGGAGTGTAATAGCAGTGTATCCATGTTTCGTCCATAGTTACGTATCGACGGAGAAGAAACTCGTCAGGATTGCGACGAAAAAGCGTCAAACAGCCTCAGAGGCGATCACACGATTTTCCACTGAAAGCAAAGGCGGTACCTATCCTGACGAGAATTATTCACGCCCACTTTTCGTGTAAAATTGAAAAACACTGTACCTTGCGATGTGCCTTTGGTCTCAATTACTTCGCGTACCTTGATTCGTCGATCATTCAAAACCATACCGTTGATTTTGTCAATCATTTCAGAGGTAGGCACTTCGACTGGACATTCATCTTTTGTGGATGTACGGCCGTGTTTAAACTCATTCACCCAATTATGAATAGTTGCTAACACAGGAGCAGATATGTTTGACTAGAAATTCACTGTGATGGATATAAGTGAATCGTTCACAGCTGTCTAGTTTACTTACATAACTAGAAATAACTATACGTATAAACAAATAAAGGTTTTCTAAGGATCTTTTGAACCACCCTCGTATAATCCAATTTGCCTGTAGTTCATGCATACGTACACGCGGGGAAATCTCTTGAATTGATAGATATTGGTGACTTTATAGTTGTCTATTGTTACGGCATCTCTAAGGAATAGTAATAAAATCGATTGATCGCAAATCAAATTCAATTCTATACTTCTACATATACATACGAAGGCAGTCTCAAAAGTTTCCTGCCCAACACAAAAGCAATTATGTTTTTGTCAAATTCGGTTTTACTTTTCAAATTCAACGCTTCCATTTCTTTAACCCGTCCAAATAATAGTTGGCATTTTGTTCTACAAAATAGGCGTTTACGAATGTGATGACTCCCTTATTCGTGGAAAATCTTTGTTCTCCGAGCGAAAATTTGAGCCTAGGAAAACGAAAAAAGGGGATTCAGATCTAGCGAATAAGGCGTGGTCTGTAAATTCAAACCCCAATTTGTGAATTGTTGCCATGGCGAATACTATATATAAAAAGTTTTAAACAACTGGGAGTTCAATCTGATTGAAGTTTTCACAAGTATCTTTCAACGCATGCGCAATTATATTACTCCATAATAATTTTGACGGGCAGCGTCATATTCATGCTGAGGTATGAAACTTTCCAGATTACCCTTGTACATATGTATGTTAATGAATATAAACACACATCATTAAAATTATTATATATTTCCTTGTTATTAATAGAAAGTTTTAAAAGTTATAAATAAAATTTTTGGAGTGATCGATGGTATTCTAGTTTGCAGAATATAAATCTAGATTGGGAAGAAGCATTTTCATTAAAGATTAAAAGGTTGCACTATAAGAGTGCTACGTACATACCTATATTGAGGAATATTTATATCTGTACGTTTGATATGGCGTTGTTTTATCACTGTTAACACCTCGCTTTTGTGCTTAAACTACTGTAGCTACTCGAATAATATTTTCACAATTGACGGAGACATTCATTGCAACTACTGTAAGTAAATTGGGCCCGCTGATGTTAATAATCCATCAAATTATGAATTTTCTCTAATTTATACCTTCCCAGGTATCGATAGTTAAAATTCCTAACGCGACATCTAAAGCGCGTCTTTTTAATGTGACTTGCTAGCAGATTAAGAATATCCTGCGTGCCTCAACGTATGTTGGGAAGAACCATATGAAAATTTGCACTTCAAACCAAAATTATCTAATCTCACGCTAGTTGAAATATACATAGTTAAACAGTATCTTATGCTGATCATATATTTGGACTTAAATATTCTTTACATGGGAATAAGCCTGCTGTTTTAATATTTTCAGAGAGCCAGACAATTTGAGGACAAGTTATTACTTCGTTAGATGCAGTACATTCTACTACCTGCCATTAAAATAATGAGCAATTGCAAAGATCTTGAGGTAAGTTGATATAAATAATTGACAATAATCTAAATGACTCATAAATTCTCTGAAATTGTAAAATTTCACCTATTATACACTACGATACCAAAAGGCTCTGATGACGTAGCAGCCATCAGTAGTATCTTTAAAAGAACTAGACCCTACTTTGATATTTTAATGGAACGCTCTGTATATCGTTAGGTATTTGACTTCTTCATCCAGAAGAAAACCAATATGATATGGCTTTCATATGTGCATTTTTAACAGATTTCGAAATATTTATCAATCGTCTAAATTTTGATATACCTATTTCCTTCAAAACATCCCAAATCTAGCGTAAATGTGTATAAGATTAAATGGCATACTCCGCTAAATCTAGAATATTACAACGCCTTTTAAATATACAGGGTGTACACCAAATTCATATACCAGAAACTTATAGCACGTATTCACCGTATAGGAAATGTACTTTTCTATTATGATGCTCATCAAGTAAAATTGATATTTACGATTGAACGTGAATTCTGCATTTAAATATTATATCCAAGTGGTTTCTGGTGCTACTGTAGTTTGCTGACCGTGACACCACCACCAGTAAACAAAACATACTGACACTGCTGTTCTTAACGGTGATTCAAAATTTTAAGCCTAGGTAACTACTTATGAAATGAAGTATATAGAAAAGAGTTGATGATATTAAGGATAATGTGCTAGGAGAGCAGAACAGTCTTTGTAAATGATTACGTGAATGTATCAGAGCGATGTTCACTCTAGTTAAATAAGTAGATAGTTGTCAATTATTGCAGTAAAAATAAGAATGTAGATTATTAAGTCTGCTGGAAGTGAAATTCAGCTGTTTTACATATTATTGATTTTCTTTAGATATTTAGTTTTTATTAATTTGTGCTATGAATACATCGAAATCTCTTCAAAATAGACCAATGAATCCATATGGTATTTGTTTATTTGCAGATTGAGAAGCCAAATACGTAATAATAATATGCAGAATGTTCTATTTGAAATAATAAACTAGTTGTCTGGTTCGCTGCTTACGGTTTAGCCTGTATATACGAAAATATTTTTAAAAGATACTATCTGATGCCTGTTATAACATCTGAAAATTTTAGATTCTTTCCTTTTATACAATAGTGGCAATCTTACAGTTCTACAGGGTTGGGTCCTTATATAGTAGAATATGTTAGACGTATAAAATAGCGTAACGTGAAGCATTGATTTCTATCTTTCAGTTTGGAGATGTACAAAAGGAGGAAGCTTCTTTAGCTATAGTGGTAGCGGGAATATAAAGATCTATGGCTAAATATTACTTTAAAATTTTGGTATCCTGCGGCTGATTTATTCCACGTGCTGCAGTAGAACATAATATTGTGGCGTTGCTTTTATATAAAGCTCACGTAAAAATTTACGTTAACCTGGTTTTTTTCATAGAATTGGTTTGCTTAAAGTTTAATAATTTATGTCCATCTAAAGAAAGTTAGGAAATAGTCCAACAAACACCACCGAACGAGTTGGTTTTGAGAAAGAATAACTTACTTATCCACAACTCTTATCTTGTTTTTTTTTGCTATCTTATGTGAAACAACACGAAAAATATTTTATGTAATAAATACATTACCTACATTTCTTCAAATAATACAAATATTATTTTGGCATCTGTTGAAATTATACGCTATACAAATAATTAAAACTACGTTAGTATTTTATTTCTATCCAGTGACATAGACTTAAAGGATTTTAAAATAATAGTATAGCGTGTCCACCTTGTACGTGGACGAAAGATAATTCCTTTTCTCAGCAATTTAGAGAAAAAGTTTTGAAATTAAAATGATTCGGAGGCTGCGCAGTTTCCTCTGCGTCTGTTACAAGTTTGGTTTCTTAAGTAAAACATCCTAGACATTGTTACGTTTTTAGATACTTCACTTCAATTCATGGCAACCTTCATCAATACTCCCTATACTTATCTAGCTTGATTTTTACGATAATTTATATATTTTAAGATTTTTGCGAAATATTGCTGTCTCTTCAGCGGTTGATATCTAAATGCCTTACATGCTAAAATAACTGACAAAAAACGGTGAAATGATAAGAAAATCAAATAAATTAGTTCTGTCTACCTTTTTATAGTTTGTACATGTATTTCCGCGTCCTCATGACTTTTGATATACTGTAGTAAAGAACTCATGTTTTCAAAGCATGCCATTTTTGTCTGCGAGCTGGATGTCTCGGACCTTTGATTGTTCAAACTTTCCTCTGACTATAATTTTTAGCAGTACCGCAAAAACATTGGCCCATGTACTTGCCCTCTTGATATACTAATTACAACAAAAGCAACGTAACCTAAAATGTATACTTACTGATGCTTTGAAAAGTTTGGAATAACTATGTAATGGAACCTCTCAACAAGGGAGAATTATGGGGCAGAGACTATTGCTCTTTGTAGAAAGGTGCAAAGGTTAGAAGTAATCCACGAAGAATATTAGGTGTTTACTGAAAATACATTAAGTAATACACATTGATGTAAGTGTATCGTGTATTCGTTTTAATTTTACTTTTTGAGTTTCTACTACATTATTAGATAAAAAAAAGAATGTCTACTGTTCCTTCAGTTTGGAACGAGCGATGTTTATATCGGTAACACTGGTAGTTATTGAAATTTCCTCTTCAACATCACTCTCATTTTCTAGATTAACTTGACAACTATTTTTTGGAACTCACGATCACAATCCATTGCAGTAGTGAAATCATTACTTTCAATTTCTAAACCTTATTCAATGTCTGCGTAAGTTGACCAGTCAACACCATGTTCCGCATTTTTGAAAAACACTAGTAATGGCAACTCATCCTCAGCGGTAAACTCAGTTGCACTGTTACAATCACTAAAATTAATTTCTAAGAAGCACTTGTTAACTGTTTGCGGTTTCGTATCTTTCCAAGCAATTACGATCCAATATTTTTCTAGCCGTTCAGTTATCTGAATCGCCAGTACACGATAAAGGTCTCTTAATTAATAAGCTCCTGTAAATGCTTTTAAAATTTTTAATAAGAGCTTGATCTAAAGGTTGACAGGGGGCTGTCGTTTTTGGCGATACGAATACTAATATTGCATTTTGTAGATGTAGCATAACAAAATGTGAGGTGGCGTTGTCTAGAAACAAAATTATTTTCTGCTGTTTTTCCATTTTTTATCAAACTTTTTCAGCCATTTGATTATAATTTTCTGTCATTCAAGCTTTTTTGTTATAGTGGCACTTCACCGGTAATTTTTTCACAAGGCAACCTTTAAAACGTCAAGGATCCTTATGTTTTCCAATTACTAATGGTCTTTCTGTTTCGCCTTCACACAAAACAATTCAATCATTCTTTTGCAGCGTCACTGCCTGTGCACTTATCACTTTTCAGGAAGGGCATGGTAAAACAGACCCGTTTCGTCTGCGGCATCAAATATGTTTTTTGATGAATAATCGTTTATTATAATCGACAGTTTTTGTTATCCATTCACTTACTTCATCCTCATTGACACTTGCTGTTTCTCCACAAATAAATTCAAATGTCATGTTATGCTTCTAGCAGAATTTTTTTAGCCATTCGAAATGCTTTACTTCTTTGGGTCGCAGTTTTCACATAAATCTAAAGTATGCCTACAGTCAGACATCACAACAAGAAGAAAACCATTTTGAGAAATCTCAATTCACAAAGGCATAATCTAGAAAGCTCGAGAAGATGATGTATAATTTCAAACAAATATCTAACGTTGTACGATATCGCGATGTGCGTCTCCGTCACTGGCGCCTGTACTACTGAGCTAATTTAAATCTGTGTTAATCTCAACATCTGGTTTAAATTTCTCGTTCATAATTATGTAAAAATCTATAAAATAAACAGTTACCATCTTGCTAATCTTATATTTAATTTCTGCATATAAATGTTTAGTATTTGTACATGTTGTAATGTCACATCCATAACAGCTATTATTAGCGCCATGTACCATATAATGCGTTGGTGTACCTATGGCCACTCGTACCTCTTTCTCAGTGTCTCCGGCCACTTTTATAGCCGGTTCTCCTCCCCCTGTCGCAAGCGTTTTAATTGAAGTTAACTAAAATGCCTTTATCTCCTTTCAACGACGATCTTGGTGAAATTGGTAAATAACTTGCCATCTTCCTATTTTCTTCACATCAGAAAATGTTCATTGTTAACGTGATATTTCTCTCGAACAGATTAATATCAGTAGTATGTTTATCATAATCTCACAAATTACATATTACTCGTTAAGACGTTGTCAAGTCCGATAGCAAAAATCGACATTCAAGGATTGGCTGTAATGTCGAAGGTCTAAAATCATAGAGTTACCCTTTAAAAAGCACAGCAAATTATCCACTGCAATTAGTTTAATTTTAGAATAAGAAATATAATTGAAATATTATAATTCGCAAGGGGTATCCTAATTGGTCATGATCAAACAATCACTATCGCGAACAAGAGAGTGAGGGAACGCTAAATAATTTCTTAGTTTAGTTCAGATTGTCGTTGTGTCAGCACGTATTTGGCTAAGTGTCTTATTTTCCAGGTTTTGGTGCTTAAATTATATTTTAGATACGAAATGAAAGTCAAATTTGGTAATTTAAAAGTAGGCAGCAGCTTGGGGTACGTAACGCGTAGTAAGTGTATGCGAAACGTTAAAATTAGGGGTCAGTTTTCTCTTTTCAAATTACTACTCGTGAAACGTCATTATTTGGTAATTATTTTTAATTTAGACCGCCGAAGAGGTGTCTAAGGGACACTCCCGGTCTCTAAAATTTAATCAGTTTAATTTAGAAAAATCAATTTCTCTTCCGTTTATAACATTACAGTATAATATATTTAAATACGCAATTAATAATGAATTAACCAGGGATGCTTCCTTTTTAGGCCAATACGGTGCTATGCGACGAGATCCCTAGCGAATTGGAATGTCCAGTATGTAGAAACTACATGCAAGCGCCAATACACCAATGCGAAGTAGGACATTGCATTTGCGACAATTGCTTCACGCAAGTTGAAGATTGCCCAGTTTGCAAGGGACCAAAAACCAACGCACGATATTTCATATTAGAAGATCTTCTATCACAAGTTGTGTTTCCCTGTAGATACAAGAAGGAAGGATGTCACTTTATCGATTTGGGCTCACACATTAAAGAACACGAAATTACCTGCCCGTACGGCACTTTCAAATGTGCATTCGGAACTTCCGCAAAGTGTAGTTGGTCTGGATCCATCAAGGCTTTCCTAAGACACGCAAAAGCAGCCCATCCAGATGCTGTTTTCATCAACACGAATAATACGATTACCTGCAAGGACTTTGTGAAAGGAAAAACGGGACAAACTGGATGTAGATCGCACGCAATCTTTCTAAGAGATAAAGATGTTTTCAAATGTACGATCGATGTGCAATATGATACGGGAATGATGCGTTGGTGCATTTTCTACATCGGCGTAGAGAATTGCCCTCAAAATTTCACCTATAGTATTGATATAGAAAATTATCACAATCCAACACAGAAGGTATCTCTTAAAGCAAATTGTAAACACTATATGCAGGAAGATATTGCATTTAAAAATAATGCATGTATGTTTACCAATTATCGGATACTGAAGAGATTCTGCCGCGATAGTGATCTTAAGTTTACAGTGAAAGTTACAGATCGTGTTAGGTACTTTAATAATCGATTTTAACGGGTTTTGGTAAGAAAAACATAAACGAGAACGAAAACGAAAAAAGATATGGTAGTGACTGAGTGTAAACTGTGAATGAATGGGGAGTATTCAAATCCGATGATATTAGCATAGTAGAATTGTATGTTTTTAATCTATGTTGTATTCATTTAAAAAATTGTACACTCTAAACTGTCTTGTATATACGCGAGAAATATAATTTTATATTCTAATTCAAAATTGAAAATTTTCTTTTTAAGGTTGTTGTTGTTTAATTGTTATTCTGATATTACTAAGGTTGGTACAAAATCCTATTTTTTTTTTTTGAGAAAATTGTTTGTAGAATTCCAGTGTTTTAAAGTAAAATTGGTTTCGATGTCGAAGGTAACAATTTTTACAAACATTAAATGAACAGCTAAAACAATGTTACTTATATACTGTGATTCAGGGAGAAAGGTAAAAATTTTCAGGATATATTCAGAAGAACAAAGATTTTCGAGCGAAGCAATACTGGGCTGTCGTTCTTACAATTACTATTAATTTTATAATTATTGAATGAAAAAATTTCAGGAACTACCACTAATTATTTCCCAATTTAACTTCAACGTATTAGTTGATGTTTTCCACAGTAAAAGCTTTTTGATGCATCTATCGCTGTGTAGTCGAACATTATTCTAAACCAATACGATATCGGAACTCAGCCTGCTTTGACGATTGTCCTGGATGGGTCGCATGAATTTTCACAATGTTGAACACAAGAGTTCCGAATTGATGCTCCATGAACTCCACTAGCAATACTCCTTTGGCATTCCGTAAAACTGTAGGGTTTAATGAATGTATTTAACATCACTCCATTTATTTTAGGAGTTCATGTAATCCAGATCTCATGTTATGTTATGTTTCCTTAAAGATACAGAAATGGGGTGTAAAAATTATTTTATTTGGAAGTAATACTCTGTATAATGTTCAAGTTACGGGCTGTCTACGAACTTGAACGAAAGATGTTTATTCAAAAATTTTCTTATTTAGTTAAAATGCCCAAAGTCTTAGACAACTTTTGTTATATTCTTCTGTTTGTTTAAGGCCAAGAAGCCCAGTGTACATCCTTTAGATAAATCTGTTCGTTTTATACTAACTATCGTTAATATTTGTTTGCTTATTGTAGGTATTTATGCGTACTTGTTACCCTGCAGGGGGAAATTGTGATAATTTAGAGTAGATTTTGGAATTGTAGCCAAAAAAATAACTTGTCCCAATTACTTTTAATGAATGCCTTTATAGGAACAAAAGTTTACGATGTTTTGTTGCAGTACTGTATTTATTTAATCGAAAAACTTGTTTGCGTAGTTTGATATTTAATTTACTGAAGAAATACCAATAGTACGCAGAAACTGAATGGCTTGTATATCCGAATACAGTTCCGTGCTATGCAAGCCTTGTCTCTGAAAAATTCATCAGGAAAGAAATTATCTCCCAATCACGCACAAGGTGGACGCGTGCTATTAGATATAATTTATACATTACTCTAATAGAATAACGCAAAAGATTACGTTCATTTCTAATGTATATAACTCTTGGAGTTCATGTATAAACATTCTCCTAGTCTCTCCGGATCAAAGCGATTTATTAAGGCGGCAGCGACACGGAATCTTTATTAAATATTACCGCCCGATACTCCGTATTCGACGCATAATTCTATGTGGAAGAAGGGTAAAAATAAAATTTTAATTACAGGAAGTTTTGTTGACCCAGAAAGTTTGTTATTGTACTCAGCTTGTAGTTTCTAACTTTGACAGCTAAATCGATGTAGGAGTTTGTTTTCAAGTTGTAAAACGTTTCCACTATGTTATTTGCTTGATGCGATGAAGTATCAACGCTTTTCATTTGTCTACGAGTTGGATACCGTGAATCTTAAGTTTTATTATCTTCTATTTATGAGGTATATTCAAAGTAAATAATCGAACAGAAATCAATTTGAACATGGGAAATATGCTTTGCAAGCGGGTTAAGAATTTTTTGTTTTGAACTTGACAATCAGTAATATAGAACTAATGTAATGGAAATACTGTAATATGTCAGTAGATAATACTATAAGCCATATGAGCAAATGAGTTTTCCTCTATTATTAATTTTATGCAATACGTTTATATATGTATGTATACAGTTAACGTAACAATGGTATACTGCATACAATAAAAGTATATTTCTGAACCTCCAGCATCAAACGTAGTAGTAACAAACAGAAGATATGACAACATTGTACATACTGCTGCATTGAATATATTCGACAAACTTGCCATACATTTATGGTAAAAAGACATTACCAGAAGGAACAGTTACAACTGAATATTAATCATCCTTTGCTGAATATAGTTTGCATCTTCTCCTCTTAAGTTTGTAAACAAAAGCTTTGGTGAATGTATTTCTTTTCTTGGATTTGCATTCCGTTGCGAGTCTCGACAACTTTGTCTTAGAATGTCAGCCAATGATGTTTTCTCTTCAAATTGTTATACGCCCTAGCTACAGTGAAGTAATCAAGTTATCAGTGACGGTCCCATATCTGTGGCGAAGGTATGCAATGAAGTGTTTTATTTCCCGTTTTACTTGTTCCTTCTTCGAAACATTCTAGCATAAATTTATAGATTTTCTATATACATAAGAATTTAACCTAATACCCAAATTTTATATTTGCCCGGTTTTAATTTCATGTAAATTGGAAATGGTCATTGCGCACGGTAATTCGACACATGAACCAAATTGGGATTACAAGTTTTTTTTTGCAATTTTGCAATTACCCACAAACCTAAGTTGAAGCCAATTTCTTACTTTCTCTTCATTTTTCAATTCTACTCCCGACGTTATCACATCTAAAAATCGGTTTTTCAAATCTTGTATTTTCAGTTTCCTACAATTCCTTAATCGGCTATATTCTTTCAGGACATGTAGAGAGTAATGGTTATCCAATGGAAGCTTTTACTTATCATCCATTCTTTAATTCACTGCACATTGTTATTGCTCTTCTATTGATCTTTGTTACCAAAATTTGTAAACATGTTTCCAGCAATAATGAAATTAAAAATATATTTTGCTATTATAGTATACTGGTTTATCCCTTTTTATAAATAATAATCAATAATCAATTTACATTTCGGAACCTGGTTTCATTCTTTTTTCAATATGTTCATTAAATAAAAAAACAATATAGTATTAAAGTAGCTCATAAGCCAAACAACTGTAACAAATCTTTTTTTGGTAAAAACCAAAGCACCTATGATACCAATAAACAAACAAAAACTTTTTGCAAAATGGATTGTCAAGACTGTGAAGGTTCTGTGCTGGTTCTCAGTTCATTTCTGCTTATCGACAACATATTGCTGAGAATAATGAGAAGGTTAGAAAGAGTTGTTATAACGACTCGATCGAGTATGTACAACATCATATAGGTATTTGGTTCGTTGCTGTATAGTTGCTCAGTAGTACTCGAAAGACCAAAAATAACATTAGCACTATTATTATAATTATAAGTTTAAATAAGCAGCATTCTTCATTGCGACCGACCATTACATTAAAACATTCGATATGTTATATTGAATTTTGTAGTGCTTTTGCCCTGGCTCTTTGAGATCATGATGGCAGCAAAAACTCCGAATTTCGTGGTATGTCTACTTAAGCAATTAATCGATTTTTCTGCTAATTAGAAACTGACACTTCGAGAACATTTCAATAATGCTAATGTTTTTAAAGTAACTTCAAATACAATGCAAGATAAGATTTTAGATTCTATGCTTGCTGTTTGCAGAATAAAAATTTCAAGTCAAATCAAAAATTCCGTTTTATTGTGTGACGAAACTATAAATGTAATGAAATGGTTTCAGATGGCAGAATTCACCAACAGTTTTGGGGATCTAAATAAATTAAGGATGGGCAGTGTTTTAAAAATAAAAAATAAATATCTTGTGCAGACTATATTTACTGACATGTTTATCAGTGCAGTGCCCGTATTTTTTGATAATGTACAAAATCAGTTCCTGCTTTTTTTCAAAGATCACTGACAGCTAAAGGTAAGATGTTATCGTATCTGTTAAGATCGCGCCCCCCTCGACAAAAGATCACGCACTGCCACTGATGTTGCTAAATAGGTCAATTAAATTAATTAGTTAATAATACGCAAATCAAATATTAACAGAAAACGTAATCCGCATTTTCTGAAATAAAGTGTAAAATATAAAATAAAGTGGCTTGAGACAACACGTCTACTTCTTTAATAAGCGTTTTGGTAATCACAATTAATACGTGTTTAACCGTTTATTATTTTTATGTAAAATAGTAACATATATACATTGTTCAAAAATATAAATTGCTCTTGCATCCTCGTATTGCCTAGTCTTAGCATTTGTTGACTGCTTCTCTCCTGAGCGGTAGAAGAGAAGTCGATGCCCAAAATCAATATACCGTTCTATTTCTCCGATTTTATTTTCGGTAAAATGCGACAATGCCCCAGAGGCGGTGCGTATTAGATTAGTTTTCGTTTCTCTATATCTCATAAAACGAATGACAAATCCCATAATCTTTGCTTGATGTATTTAAGTTGAAAAGGACAAGATAAATTTACGAACCGGACGGCCAGATGATTTACTCCGATCATCCGTACTGTAAGATGCACGAATTAAAGGATTTATCGCCTTATTATCTATCTTACCTTAAGCTTTATTAAATCTTGTGAATTATTGCCACCTACTACGGAAATCTAATTGTTACAAAATTGAGGCGACCTTCGATATTCGAACGTTTTTTCGAACTTAGAACAAGCTTAAGATAAAACGTATCATGAATGATTGCAGTAAATTGTGGATTAAACTGCAGTAGCTGGCTATAGTAGTAATTGCTAAGTTCAGTTTCATTCAACAATTTAACTGCATTTATGAGGATTTGAAGCAGGTGTTTTCTTTCTACCTAAGGTAAATTACCTTAGGTAGAAAAAACCTGGTTTTATACTCGATTGCAATCCTGAAAGATACAGTTGCATATTAATTTGTTTAAAATTGGTTTGGGATATCCATTTTTGGAGAGCATCTCAAAGTTTTCTTTAACTTTTCGTGAGAAGTTATTAGGTGAAATGTGAGTTGTACGGTTTTTTGTTGTTATTATTAATAATTAAATCTCCCTAATGCTATCGGTTTTCGATGGCAAGCTATAATTATAGGACCCCTATCAGTTCTGCAAAAAAACCTACTCTAAAAAAATACACCCTTGAGCTCTTCAATTTAAACAGCAAACTGAAGATGTAGATTAAGTGAATAGAGAATATAAAGAACACTACCGACTTTTTCATGCGGAATGGAACAAATAATGCAATCAACATATGTAAATACGAATGTAAATATGAAAGGTAGTTGTGGAATCGCAGTATCCAATAGGAAATTTATTATAATCAGAGCTGGAATGAACACCTTAAAAAAGAAAACTTTTCAGGGCAATCAAAGATAAAACTCCGTTACAATGCAGCAGTTATGTCGTATCTTCCTTAGGTTGCCATTTTGCCCAACACAGAAACAATTGTCAGTTGAGCAAAAGATCTCATGCTTTGGCTAATCATGTAAAGGAATACGATTACACTTGATTTTGACGTCCAAATATTACATTTTCAAAATAACTGTACGAACAAGATTTTCCTTGAAATGTACTATTTACTATCATCGATTATAATCACCTCTGTTGTCATTTCAACCATATTACTACCCTTGATTGCAGATTTATGTGCACTTAAAAATACCTGTATTCATATTTTTAAAAAAGTTCCGTATGTAGATTGCAGGATTTGTAAATTAGAGCTGATAGTCAATACAGAATTTTGGAGAATAATATTAAAATGAATGCGATTAAACTGCAGAATAATTTAAATTGGTAAAACCAGACGCTTTTGCATCTTTATTAAGAATGTTTGTGGCAATTTGTTATAAGCATTCCTAATTCAGTTTATTTAGTTAAGAAAGGAGGAAAGCAATACGTTCAGCTGCCAGCAACAAAGAAATTATCATCTAGATATGCAAACAAAAACTGTCAAATGTAAAGGCAGCAATACTGAACTGTAAATTTATTGTATATTTTTTTGGTTTGGTGTTGGCCTTATCCATTTGATTAGTCGTTCATATCTGGAAAGGCGTATAGAAATGTTCCATTCCAGGTTACGTTATCATAATGAGTTTCTTTATTTGGTGACTCCAACAGAATAATGATCCTAAGCATACTTCTCCTTTTTTTTCAGACAATAGTTTGAAGAAATTGAGTAAATTAAACTAGCTGGGAACCATTGAAAATAATCAGAGATTCATGGTGTACTAAAAAGAAATAAAAACAAAGCTGCATCATGGAATGCTATCACGATACCATCAGAAAGATGTAAGCATTCAATAGTACTATAGGTTGTGAGACAGAAATTCAAAATAGAGGAACACTATTAAATTCTAAAGCATACGAATACTTGTTTTTCAGTTAAAAATTATATTCGCACCTATTATTTTGTTGATTTCAAAATCATGTTTTTTTTTCATTTTCATTCATAATATTGTGGATTAAAATTTAGTTCCGATATAATAACTGGATTATTGAGTTATTCTACATGCACTTTTATCTACCGTTGTGTGTTTTAAAAGGTAGATATAACTAAGTCTGCCGAAACGAGTGCGCGCTCATTGGCGACGATGATATATTTCGAAAGCGGTCGGAGATACACAAGCTTGCTTATGTGCTTTGTTATGTTCGACAACACACTGGGAGCGCCTGTTAAATGTGAAACATGATATAAAATACAAATGTCTATATGACTTTATTTTTATGTTAAGTGTGTGCAACCTTCCACAAAATATTGTAGACAATGAAGAATTTCGGAGGAATTTTTTAAGCAATAAATTCCGGAATGGAGATTGCCAACAAAAAATCAATTTACCGCTGGTGAAAAGCACGATTACAATCAAGGCGGAGTTAAACAATAAAAAGGTATGGCTGACGGTGGATGAAACAACGAATGTAAGAAAAAATTATATTTTAAATGTGTTAGTGCGCACTTTAAAAAGCGATGTGGCATCCATGGCTCTTCTTTTACATAGTACAATATTGCAGAAGACAAACGCGGAAAAGATAGTAGAAACTATAATAAATACCTTTGGGTAGTTCAATTTATCGATAACCTAACTTGTAATGTTGGTTACAGATGGGGGTTCAAACATGGTGGAAAGTTACTAAAACAATCTCATCCTCAATTGCTCCATGTAGGCTGTTTGCTCCATGCATGTCATCTTGTAGCTGAATTTATTAGGAACAGTTATCCAAAAATAGATAAATTAATAGTTTCTACCAAAAAGTTTTTACCAAATCTCCAAAATGCATTCGTGGGTTTAGAGACTTGTCCGAGGATTCCTCAGTCACGACCTTTCTAAATTCGCGAATATCATATCATTGGACGCAGAACGTTCATTTTCCAAATACACCAACCTATTTTCACCTCGCCGTAGGAGTATGACTGAGTCATCAATGGAAGCCATGCTAATGATACAATACTACAGCGAATTTTTGCGTCAGTCTACATCAACAACACAATCAGACTAAAATGGTAAGTAATTACATACCTTTAATATTGATAGTAATCGAGCCGTACGCTACTGCGAAAGCACTCGTTTCTTCAGGGTTAAGGGTTAGATAAAAATGTAAAATTCCGTATGTACTTTAAATGCCTATTTAGTTTCCTTTTTAATTTATTTATTTTACACATCAAATCTGTTTGAATTCTTTGTGTTTTTCTCCCTTCTCTTTTCTGTTCTCTCTTCTCCCTTGTTTTAAGGATCCTACTGACCAGAGGCAGTGGTAAATATCTTCATCTTTAAGAAAATTTCGAGTTGTTTAATGTCTACTTAAAAATAAACGACCAGGTCTTTCTGGCCTAAAAAACAAAGTTTGTCGTTGACAAGATGCAGAACTCTTGTCTGAAGCTTTCGAAAATTTTTAACTTTAAAATAATGTTTACGCAAACAATAAAAAACCAAGAGAATATAATTTCGCAAAACGCTAGAAAAATATATCAGC
This sequence comes from Oryctes borbonicus, assembly GCA_902654985.2. Classification (NCBI taxonomy): domain Eukaryota; kingdom Metazoa; phylum Arthropoda; class Insecta; order Coleoptera; family Scarabaeidae; genus Oryctes; species Oryctes borbonicus. Next base: position 9,184,122 of record LR736859.1, on the reverse strand, counting down.
ATAGACTAAGAACGTTATCTACTATGGTAGGTGCACAGCGATTTTTACGCATCAACATGATCTTGTTTCGTCCCTGGTTTCTAAATAAATTCTTAACTCCGTTCTTTTATTTTGCTGTGTATCGTATCGTTGAATATTTCATAAGCGTACCGTGATCTGTGCAGGTCTAGCGAAATAGCTTCTTGCAACGTTCTAAACTAAATTCAATTTTTGGATACGATGTACAGTCTGAAGTTGTCAGAGAAAATATGAAATTGTTTTGCATAATGCTCATTATGCAAAGCATTGGATTACAGACAGGATCAAATGAAGATGACGCATCTTGTTTCACGAGATGAAGACAAATATCCCAACCGTAAGTGTTTATAGAAAAGGCATTAACGAAATGATACAACACAGATAGCACTACTTACGTTTTTAATGTAAATTGAACTAGAAATGTGAAAACCAAAGAAATGCATGGTGCATATCTAAATAAATAACCTAACTATTTAATAATAACAGTAAATTTAAGCTTTAATCCAATACCTTATGTATCTTCTAAGAGGATAAGCTAAATAAAGGAAGTTTAATATTATTTTATGCTACTGCATAAAGTAATATTGCAGAAGCTCATTTTTTACGAGTTTTCTGGTACGAAAGAGTCTTTTGTGCAATGAACAAAAATTGAATTAATTTTTGTTCACTGCACATAACTGCCCAAAAAACATTAAATAATAATAATCTATTCCTTGACAACTGCCAAAAGCTTTCGTCAATTACAGGGGAATTGGGCTGCTATGAGTTATTATTATCTTAAAATGTTTTAGCCTCAGAATTCGCCAAATTTAGAGTAAGGAAAACTACGGAGAATAATGATAGCAACTGTGGCGTAGTATGTTAACATACTACCGATACATAAGTATCGGCAACCTCCGCACCACACAAGTTTAATTAATTATATAATAATTAATTCGGGACGGCCGTTTCGAGGATACGAATAGTTCTCAAAGTAACTAGCCTGGTGTTCGAAACCCGCTATTCTGAAATTGTTAGCCGAACGCGCCTGGCACTGCGCCACCAGTCCCTTACATGTATTGTGTAATTTTATTATTTACAATATTGAACTTAGCCGCGCATAGTGAATTCAGTATATCTACTCGTTCAACGTCAAAACCTTTGAGCAGGTTTTCAGTAGATTCAACACCCTTTATCTCCAACTATCTAGATCATAGGTAGTTGCGCTTGCACTATGCTATTTCTAAAAATAAGAGCATCTGATTGAGTTTCGTCATCCAAGTATTTTTCGAAAGATAAAATTATGAAGATTAGTTGTTTAAACAATTTCTATCGCGATTAAATAAAGGGCTGATAAGGCGCTAAAGAATTTCTGACCGTGAGTCCAATAATCGTCCAAGTAACATGTGTTTGGATGCTTCTATGTTTTAAGTGTTCATTGTTTCAATTCTACTGTTAGTTCGAAGTGATAGTCGAGTGTGGTGGTTTCAATAAACTCTGGAACCCAGTTTTATGGAGCATATAAACATAGTATTTATATGTGTTTGACCGCCGATTGCGATTATTTTTTGAAATTGAAGTGGATGTAAAACATTATAACATAATATTTTGTTTGGTGAATTTTTTGAAATTAAATGGGTAAATTTTGGGTTTGTGGAATTTTGGAATGCTTGTGATGTTCCTACTGGAACTCAGCCTACTCGAAACACCATACGAAACTCTAATTACTCCTTAAGAATGTAAGTAAATGCACTTAGTAAGCATAAAATGTCTAAATTACCCCATCATTGGGAATTACCATGGGAGTCTACGTAACTTTAACCCGTGTGGTAAAGTTACGATGGATATGAATGTTATACGATATTGTTTATTATTACATCTCCTACTAAAAAATCCGGCAGTGCCTAGATAATAAAAGATGTAATAAATTATATTTCCCATACCTGGAGTTATCTATTTTCTTGACTGCACACTTAAGGTTCCGAACATACTGCTTCCTCATAAGTTTTCTAAAGACCGGTGTTGTTGTCGTCTGCTCCTCATTCTTTGGTCATTTCGTTTCATTGAAGGGCTGGAGTCTGATAGACCACTGTCACTGTCACTGTTCTGGTAGTGTCCACTATGGTGCTATTATGTATCGCTAACATCTATGGGTTGCTTAGTTTATAAGCGTTTTCCCTAATGAAGTTGTCGGTGTTCCTTCAACTGTTTTACTATTGGCTAGTAATAATGATTGCCTCTAGCAAGCATCTTCACGTTTTCACAGTCAATATTATGCTGTCCTATTTGATAAAGTGTTTGGTGATTGCTAACTTGTTTGTGTATCCTTATGGTGTTGTTGTGTTTGGCGTGTAGTTTGCTACTTTGTTATACATTGAAATTTGTAAAATCCCTTTGCTTTGCAACTCACGTAATTGATTCCTGCTTGAAGACATATGTTAAACCTCGAAAGAAACTACTTCTATGAAAAGCGGCCGCGAGTACTCGACTATTGGATGTTTTCACGTGGAGGAGATTTATCAGAAAACCAAGAAACTAGAGACGAATTTTGTGTAAAAGTAAATACTGTTATATATTTTTTATATATTCATCGATACTAAATTATCTTATTGCAACATTACTCTATAATCCAAAACAGATTAGATTAGGAAATTTTCTACAATATTTAAACGGCAATACTAGGAATGCGGCAATAAAAGTGTATTAACATCAATAAGTCAGGGCTGGTAAGTATTTCGTAAAGTGCTGTATGATTATTGTAATAAAGGGCAATGTATTTTGGACTTCACTGTAAACGACATTAATTTAACATTAATGATTGCAATTAGTACAGCTTTTATTTTATGGACTGTCGATGGCGATCCCCTTTAATATTCTGTAACTGGCTTTATAAAACACGACAAGATAGATTCCTATACGCAGGAGAAAATATACATTCATCAAAATGAAATTCTAATTTCCGTTTTAACTGAAAGCAAATATTTTTATAAAATTTTCCGTTCGCGCAATTAAAAGAAAAACTATGAACGAGCAAATGTTTCCTGCTCTTAGTTCAACCTATACAAGCTCGTTTTTGCCTATACATTGTGATCGATGTGGCTTAAGGTAGTACCGAAATACCGGATGTCCTAGATACAATGTGACAAGCGATATATTCCTTATTTGTAGAGATATAGGGTAGAGAAAGCTGTTGTCGAAAATGGTTCACAGAATCCTAAGAGATATACATTTTAAAACTAACGCCAGTGAACCATCCTCTAAGGAACCTCTTCCAAACCATTTTTTAAAATTGTACCCCTCATTTTTGTGACTGAAGTATGAAGAGTCTGGAATACAACGGTACAAACAAAATGCAAAATAATCATATCATCGTAATAATAAATAACAATAAATCTCTTACCTATAATTAAAATGAACATTAAACACATTAATAATTTATAAAGTGAATCACTTATGGATATTGTTCAAAATTTACTTCTTGCGAAACTAGACTATATTGGTTTCTGCCCTTCACTTCTAAGGTTAATGTCATCTTACCTCAACAACAGATCTGGTTATGTATTTTATAATGGGTTTGAGCACTTTCTTATACCCTCAGGGATCAAACCTTGGCCCCTTATTATTTAACATTTTTTTGAATGAGCTACTTCTGAAATTAAACTATGAGTTACTGGCATATGCAGATCTAAAAATATATAGCGTAATTAATACAGAAATGGATTGCGTAAAACTGCAGGCCAATCTTTCCCTTATTGATGAATGGTGTAAACAGAACAGAATCTCCCTGAATATTGCCAAGTGTTCAGTTGTATCTTACACTAGATGTATTTCTCCAGTATTTTTTAACTATTTTCTAAGCACAGAATCTATTATCAGAAAATTTGAAGTATCGAACTTGGGTGTATTATTTGATTCACAGCTTACTTTTTCTCAACATATAATAACGCTTTGCTTGTCAGCGTCCAGATCTTTAGGTTTTCTTATAAGATCATGTAAGTCTTTCCATAATATATCTGCAATTAAAACTGTTTATTATGTTACTGTACGTAGTAAACTGGAATATGCATCCCTGGTATGGTTTCCCTACTACATTAATCAACAACTTTCTGCTGAAAGAATACAGAGAAAATTTCTCAAATATTTGTCTTTTAAGATCACTGGTGTGCACCCTGAAAGAAATGTAGATTACATTAGTTTGTTAACTCATCATAATGTTGAAAGTTTATCTCACCGCCGTGAGCGATGTAGTGCCACATTCATGCTTAAATTGCTACAAAACAAAATTGATTCTCCATCCTTGCTTGCTGCGGTTAATTTTAATGTCCCAGCGCATAGTACTAGATATGGTGCTATAATTAATACACCAAGGGCTAGGACGAACATTATGATGAAGTCTCCAATTTACGTTATGTCAAAGAACTTTAATGTCTTCTATTCCAATTACTTGGAACTGTAAGTTATTTATGTTTGTTAGTACTAAGGTTTTTGTATTCTTCTATTGCTATTTTGCCCGTTTGTTTATTCTTTGTAGCAATTAGGATACTGCACATGTATTTTTTCTTTAGTATTAAGTTGTCCTGTAATTGGCTTTCGCTGTTGGACGAATAAACTTATTATTATTATTAAAATCATGACCATTCAATGCAACACACGCTTCAAATCGACTAATTAATTCCTTGGAAGTTGCTGCTGACATTATTTTCATTGTAACGGAATTACATGCACATCGAGCGTTAAGATTCAAATCGTCTAAGTTCGTAAGCGAAGTAGAATATACAAAATTAAGTCTCGCGAGCGAGCTGGTCATTCAATAAGACCATTAGTACCAATGCATCTACTGGGATAAATACTTTACAACCAACCGCGAGTTATGAGGCGTTGCTAGTGGAATATTTTCCATTAACTCAGGAAGGTCATTATGTAAAAAAATGTAAACAACAAAGATGTATGGACCAACGATATGTCTATTAAATAATCCGCACCAAACACTAACACCCCATATTACCTGAAAATGAGTCTGGGCATCAAGTGAGGGGTTTCTGGAGAGCAGTTATGCTGATTCACAACCTGATTGTTATGAAATCGTGCCTCGTTGGTGCACTAAATATTATTGGTAATAGTGGATTCATCGTGTAATGCTTCTCTTACTTGGATTACAGTAATGAATCCTAGTTTCAGGGTGCTTCAGTAGCTGTAAGCATTAAGCACGAAGGTGATATTTGTGAAACTTCAGTATCCACTGTGCTGTTGATTTACTTATTTGTCACAGTTCCAACTGAAATATGCGGATTCAGTCCAAAGCTGGTGCATTTACCTCATTTCATTTTATTTCGTTTTGCTTTTTTAAGTGTTATATGTGCAACCTGTGTGATTGATTAAAATATATAAAAATCTCATTGAACATTTTTTGTTTTGTTGTAGTTGTTAAAGCACTAAACGTGCAACGACCAGATATTCTTGTCACACATGTTGCTATCCAACTCATATACGTACATATACGACAGGTACATACATGAAGCATCACAACCTCCCACACTGATGAGTCGTAAAGGGCGAAACGCGTCTGTGTAAACTAAATAGGTTGTAGCTTACAGTTTCATGTTATAAGTGCAATTTGTATTCATGTTTATATTAGTGTTAAGTCAAAAGTGTTTTACTTACACCAATTTTAATTGAACGCCCTCCAGTATTAGGCTAAACAACAGCTTTGTCTCTAGGGCATACTTGCATTTTATTTTACTACATTTAATAACTAATTGGAACGATACAATAATATTGTCGATTAAAAACTTAACCTTGTTCAATCAAACAATACATTAGCATGTAAGTTAATAATAAAGGTGCTGGGATAAAAATATATAAAACCTGTCTTCCTCTAAAAGCAACCACGATTCAGAAAGACAGGTCTGTCGGGAACTTAATAAATCCTCAGTCAGCGTATAGGCGTTAACGTTATTAAGTTTCCGATCTTTGGAAAACCTTTTAACTGCTCATGCGTTAAGAAGCGTCCAGCTTCTGTTCGCTAATATCCTCGTTCGCTACCGAACTGCATCAACATCAATGATAACATTTAATAACGTATCCGTGAATATCAAAATAAATTTAATATATTTTATAGATTCACGGCCTTTCCTTTGTTCTTCCACTCACGACTTTTTTGCCCTCTTTAGATTGCCCGTAGGAATGCGTAATTGGAAAGATTTCAGCGCCTTTGAAAATATTCGCGAGCTCCCCTTCTATAGATGCGAGAGTTTCGAGGTTGGCAAGAGAGCGACCCGCGGGAGCGTTAAGAAATATATTCCAGTTTAAGTGGAAATTTTGGATTTTATTTGAAATTGCTGTGGGAATTTTGCAAGTTTTCTTTTATTACACATTATACAGACGGAAAGAAAACAAGCGAGAATCAGGATTCTCGAAAAATGGAAAGATAGTAATAATTTGAAACAACTTAGAAGATGATATTGCAACGACAAAGTATGAACTTAATTAATGTAATATGCTGGTTTAGCAAATGCTTGACGTGCTTTGGCTTCTTGCAATAGTTGATGTCTCTACCGTAATGATGGCGCATTACAGCATCATACTTATAGTTATGATTGTTACTAATTTTGGTATGTTAGAGAAGTTTACATCATCTCCGGAGTCAAGATTTTCCGTATTGCACACGCAGAAAAACGTTTACTAGTATCTAGAAGTAAAGCTGTCGGCCTTGCTTCAAGACAATTATCGTTTTAATTATCCAGAATTGAATCACTGCTTCAAATCAAAAGAAATATTTTCTTAGTGTTTTTCTCCGCATAATGTTAAAAATTGATTAATTTGCACTGGGGTTTGTGGAATTCGCGAGTGTCTTAGGCATTCTGTCGGTAATTTAAATTAAAAAAAAATCTATTGTTGAAATTTAACGAGTATTTTAAAAAGGAACTAACCTGGAATTGCGACATTCTAATATAGGCTTTACGTTTCTATAGCGGAACTCCACGTATTTTCAAACCAGTACACTTAACTATGATTTCGTGTTCCTAGAAAAATATAAACACTTTCAAAAATAGAAGAGAGCCAAATACTTTATACCTAGATGAACCTTTGAATTCAAAATGAGAAATGAATTAGCTTCTCCTTATTCCTTTATTTAACCGCGATAACGATTGTTTACTCAAAGACACAGAGAAGTACTTTCTTCGACTAAGTAAATCTACCTTGAATCAAGCAAACGGATGATTTGCATACACGCAAGAGAATATTTACTTGGTTGAAGTAAAAAAAATCTTGGAAGATCATATAGATATCTCGATAATTATAGTAATTTCCTTGTTAAGTAGTTACTTATTATAATCAAGAAGTAAAATATTTGATTTAATAGTTACCATTCTCACCAGAATGTTTTAAATCATTGAAACAAGAAGTTTGATGCTTTAAAAATAACATACACCTATTGCCTTGTTCTTGTAACAAGTATATATTGCTTTAAATCGATAAGGTGAGTTACATGTGTAAAACTTGTTGCAGCTTTGATCCAAACATCGTCATTCACATAAGATTTGCGCCAACATTCAGTTCCAAGAAATTCCGGAACTAATGCATTCACAGTCGTAACAAATAGTATTTCAGATTTGGTTGAAACGGTGTTTTCTTTTGTTAACACGCATGCGCATCACTCCTAGGATTCCTTAAAATCGTGGGTTCCAACAAACCTATAATCTGTTTTTCAGTAAGTTATTTCGATGTCAACCCTTGAGAAGTTTAAAAGTTATTCCGAAAATACATTTGTGTAAATTAATGCTTTCTCGATCAATTTGCAGGAACACTAACATTCTTCTAATCTACAATAAATAGCTACTTGAGAGGGCGGACTGAATTACGTTATTTTAAGCAAAATTCCATTACATCCCTGAGTCAAACGTAGCTAGGGACGTAAAATTCCATTACATCCCGGAGTCAAACGTAGCTGGGGACGTAAAATTCCATTACATCCCCGAGTCAAACGTAGTTGGGGACGTAAAATTCCATTGCATCCCGGAGTCAAACGTAGCTGGGGACGTAAGATTCCATTACATCCCGGAGTCAAACGTAGCTGGGGACGTAAAATTACATTACATCCTGGAGGCAAACGTAGCTGGGGACGTAAAATTCCATTGCATCCCGGAGTCCAACGTAGCTGGGGACGTAAAATTCCATTACATCCCGGAGTCAAACGTAGCTAGAGACGCAAAATTCCATTGCATCCCGGAGTCAAACGTAGCTTGGGACGTAAGATTCCATTACATCCCGGAGTCAAACGTAGCTGGAGGCGCAAAATTCCATTACATCCCGGAGTCAAACATAGCTGGGGACGTAAAATTTCATTACATGCAATGCAATACATAATGTAGATAACATGTAGATGCTCTCGGAGGTGAAATAAAAGAGTAAAAAATTTCTTATGAACTTATGGTAATATAAAACAGTAAACGATACATAAAACAGATATAGGGTAGCTAATGCACGTACAGACAGCCATAAAAATTCTTCTGCACTGGTAGACTTATCATCGAATCTTCACATAGAATGTATTGCTTTCCATTTATTTATTACTTCTTCCTACGGCTCAGAACAAGCTTTCAACCAGCTTATCCTCATTTGTTGTTCATATATGTCCATCTTTAATGTCATATGGTAAATAAAACAATATTTCTCCAGCGGAATCGCAACACTAAGACTTTGCCCCTTACAACGGATTCCGACCAGCAGTTCCATCTCTTCCGACAGATTATAGCCTAGTATATTAAAAAGAACTTGATAAATTTAGCTAGCTATGTATGTCGATGCGTTTACATAACAAAGTTTAAAAGGTACATACATGCCCCAAACTCACAGATTCACTGGATACAAACAGTTAAAACGTAGAGGTTCTGCTACAGACGTATCACGTACGACAAATATTATCCATTTGTCATAATAACACTAGTTTTAACCAGAAGCAAAATATAACGTACATATGCAGATATGAATATAAAATTTGTGGGATATTTGATGAATGAGAGATCAAATAGGGTCCTTTTTAATCTATATAAAACTTCAAGAATTTAACTTCCTATTGCTAAGACTTATTTCTGACATATTTATTATTTTCAAGTAAATGTCTATTTCATTTCAATAAATATGTTCAAATAAATATATTTATTTGATCCAAAACAACACTTTTCTGTGCGCAGCTAATTTTGATAACACTAGCCGACCATTTTATTTTTTTTTTAATAACTGTTGTAAAAATAGGTGTAGAATTCTTATAGTCTTTAATTGAAGGCATACCAAAAACCAAATCTTTCCACCACATCTAGTTATAATCATACGCCGCTAGTAGAAAAATGATAATTGTGTTTAAAAATTTTGTTAAACAAAAGTTATAAAAAAAAAATAATAGAATGTTTAATTAGTATTAATAATACGTAACTGTACACAAAGAAAAATGGCTGACATATCAATGTTTCACATAAATAGAGTTATTTCTTTCTTATATGTTGGCTGTTGCCTTCTCTAATGAGAAACTAGCAAAAATCTCCCATCATGACGAGATTTGACCTACCCTGATATCGTTTCTCCATTTCTTCAATGTCTTGATGGAATCTTTACCCCCGTTCATCACTCATTTTTCCTAAATTAACGGAAAGCAATCCAAATGTGAATGCAAAAAATGAACTTTGACCGACATTCGGCACCCTAAATTTTTATAGTTTTCTATCAAATTAGCCATGATATCTTGGTAGTTTTCACTCGTTTAATTTCCCAGAAAATTCATGCATGGTACATTCAAAATTTTCATCTTTGAACAGCTTCCTAATTTGTGGACCAACAAATATTCCTTCACGAACTTTCGCATCAGACAGCTTTGGAAACTTATCCACTAAGTATTTAAATCAGTTGCCTTCTTTTTCTAGTGCTTTTACAAACTGTTTAATCAATGCTAATTTAATGTGTAGAGGGGGTAGAATCGTCAAATTAGAATCCTGTAACGGCTCAAATTTTATATTAAATTTTCCAGTAACAGTGTTACTGAACAAACATACTCGAGCTTGTTACAATACTTTTTAAATTTAAAATTTTACGTTAATTTAGTGAAAACAGATAAAAATATTATTTTAAAAATGTGACGTGATAGCCTATGTTATAATACAATTTTTATGTTGAAAACAATGCAGAATATTAAAATTGTAGATTGTTAAGTCAGTTATAAAAATCGTGTTGGCTAGTGTTATTATACCTTTCGAAATATAATTTGCTAAGGAATTTGCATCGAATATTGTTATTTGTAAAAATAGCAGCGGCACTGATTCCACCAAGAAATATTCTCCTAATTCCTCCGCTACCTAACCAGTAGGAGATAACAGGAGTTGAAGCTACTGAAGGAGACCTCAGGAAGTGTTGAACGGGTGGACACAAATAGTTAGCTGAACGCATGATACGTGGCGCCTATGTCTGTCTTCCATGTATGTAAATTGTAACATTATAATATATATTTGCATTTGTATAATATAAGAATAATGTTGATTTACTTAAATACTTAATGACAGTTAGGCTTATATTTACCTATACAACGATATAATTTTTAATGTACAATGTTTTATAAACATTTTCAAAAGATACGGTAATGAAATATTGTTGTAGGTACTTGTTTCTTATAAAAGTAATTTTGTTAAATGTGTATCCACAAATTAATTTATGACTTAAATGATTTTCCTTAATTTAAATATCCTGAATATTTTACTTCGGACAAACATCTTGAAAATTATTTTGTTAAATTAAACATTCTTTTGGAGATATTCTAGAAACTGACTTTTGCAAGAAATCTGGTTTGCTAATGCAAGAAAACATTTCTACTAGTATACAAATATTTGTTTGGACCGGCAACTCTATTGACGAACGACGAGTCATATTAATCATGATATTTGACTTATGCAAAAGCATATTTATAATTTTGTCAGATTATAAACGAATGCTAAGAAAGTTAAGGTGGTACGAAGGATGTAATAATGCACGGTTCTCCAAACCACAAATACAGTTTGAAAATGTCATTCCTGTTGCTGTCATTTATAAGATTTTCTAAAAAATTTTTCGGAATTGCGTGAATAGTCCCCAGTAATACTCAGTTCTTGTATCAGTTCACGAATGTAGCTAGTAGAATTAACTTCATAGTAGGCTAGAACGGTTACCTTTGCTTCCTCATTTATGATTAGGATTTTATTAGTTCGTGTAGCTTTAAAAGTGTTCTTGTTCTCGGGACATTTTCTTAGGAAAAATATGCTTCAAAAAGAACGACAACGGTAATTATAATAATAATAACAATGATAACTATAAAACGACTAACTGATCACAATCACGAAAATGGGCAACAAAGCAACGCTTCCTTGCTTTGATTTACATTTTAAGTCTTGCTTCTTAAAATCCATCATATCTCCTTCTTCCCTAATTTTGGGGTAGAGTACTTGAAACGAATATTTAATCTAACGTTGAAATGCGATGCACTATTTTTTTCATTACAACATTTTATTGGGCGGAATAAGTTGCATATTTTTCTTGTTTCAACTGTCTCAATAGCAGCTCTAATAACGAGGATATTATAGTTTCAATTGGCCAATGAAATTTCATTGTTTTTCATTTCACGGGTGTAGTGCTGTGAGGATATTTTATTGAAGCGGTTTATTGGCTATAAATTGAATACTTGAAATAATAAATAATTGAAAAATATATAAGGTATTTAATTAAAAAAATATAATAAACGATTCGAATTAGGATTGAAATACGACGTGCAATTGTTTCCTTATAAAAAACACCAGTGAGAATGTACCTTATATAGCTTTTAAAATGTCGTACAACTTCATTTTATTTAAGTTAGTCATGGCCATTAGGAAACAATTCAGCATGAAAGATATATTTCACTTAGTTTTCAATTATAAACAACGTCGGAGCGTTTAAATTATATCAACGAAGATTATTTAAATTTGTCTTTTGTGATGAATGCAATAAAGTCATATGCAGAACATTGGATACCTTTATTTCACAGTGCCTACAAAAACAAAAGCTGTGACCGAATACAAGTTAAACCAGTAATACAAAATCTGAAAAACTTTAACTCGGTGAATGCATAAATTCGGAAACATAGACCTATTATCGATGACCCAATCGTGGAAATCGTAGTCTGAGATACTCACACCATACTCAACAATATCTTTAACATAAGCTAGGCTGGAATCAGGAGTATCTATATGTTAAATTTACCATGATTCGACAACTCAACAAGCTGAATTCCAAGAAGAATGTGCTTTTGAGAATCTATTTTAACATAGTTTCAAGAGCAGGAACTATTTGTATACAACATTATCTGGACGATGAAGCCAAATCTACAAGAAATGGTTAATTTACATAATTCTCATTACTGGACCAATTCAAATCCTCATGTGTTTGGAACGCAAAACTTCCAGGAGAATTGACAATTCAACGCTTCATCAATGCTCGATTGTTTCCTAATAGTCATGACCAACTTAGATATCTCCAAAGTTGGATGACATAAAAGAAGTTACTTAAGAGTTACAGAAATTTAAAAATGTAATATTTAAAGTTTAAACGTTTAAAATAGCAAGATTGACACTTACTTCCGGTACAACCAGTGCCAGATTTGTTGCATTAAAAAAAATGTTACTTAATCTATAAATTCCAAATTATAAATAAAAAGAGGAAGTTAATCGGCGATGAAAAATGTGAAGCCATACATTTACCTGGAAATATTATTTACATTCCGTTTGTTAGATTGACTAGGTGGGCCTGCGTGATAGATGCAAATATGTATTTTACGTTGATTTATACGTTTCCGATCGTGTTATTGTTACTTTTTGATTTCCAATTATTTGCACGTGCATAGTGCTTTGTCTGTAGACGCTCGAATGTCTTTATGATTACTTTTCATTTTGTCCAAGAAGCTTTAGATTACCTACACATACCCATCCTTTGATCTATAGTAGAGGCAAGTTTTCTGTGTCTAACTTTTTATGCTCCTTTTCGCTTCTTTGATGGTATTACTCGTTATTACGTTGAGTAGGATCGAGTTTAATACCCATCTCTGTTTCATAGCCGCATTGAAGACGAAATCCTAGAAACTCATGTTATTAGTTCTTATCAAAGACTTACACCTAACGGTAAAACGGCATGAAACTAAATGAAGCAAAGTTAGTTCTTCTGAGTTATCGAATAAAATAACTATACAGGCCGATTCTCAAAGACACTCTATTAAAAGTGAATGTGTAATGATAATTTAATTCTAAATCTTTGGGGTTAAGCGCACCTCCGCCTCCAGTTACGTTGCAAATCACTGCCTTTCTTACTACTTTTAGTTGAAATATGGATTTTTTTCAATTTTAGGGCCATTTCCTTGAAGCATTATTATAGCTACCGGTCACCGTTTTAGAGTTTTCATTTTTTTTAGTGCACAGAATATTATGTAAAATAAAGAAGCACGATAACTGTTTTGATGAGCCACAAGACAGATAGACGACGTAATTGTTATTCTTCAGTTGGAGCAGGTGTACATTTTTAGATCACATGATATAAAATTATTATGCATCCACAACTATGAATACTACTGATTTTAGAATTAATGATTTTACGGGAAAGTCGATCTAGATTAAAATTCATTTGGGTAATTTGTAAAGAGCAACGTGTGGTGCATTGATCAGTTCTCCGAAACAGATCATTGGTGGCTGGTGGCAAGTAAGGATGTTGAATGTTCGACAGACCCCGTTCGTAATTTCTTTTGCCAAAATCTCAAAATCGTTATTTTCATTGGTGTAGAGAGCACAGGAATTATTTAATAAATACGAACTTAACTAAACCTTTCCAGACTCTGATCATTCTAAGAGTGCCATCAGGTCTAATCGATGCAAGGTTTTATCATAAGATATACATGGTTGTTCTATTTGAAAAAAAAATGCCTGTACTTAAAGTACGTGTTAAATCAACTTTAGATTTTCAATGTATGTTGTCGGTTTCTTTTGTACTCCATTAATGAGTACAGCAATTCTACTTTTCGCGGCTCATATGAGAAATCCTCCCTCTTTTAGTATAGTCACTACATTTCTTTCGTTGACAAAATGTTGTGTACACTTTTCTAAAGCAAATGTAAGCAACTGTAAAAGGTGGCAACACCTGTGGGGATGTTTGGCGAAATTGATCTCAAAGATCGGGTTGAAAACTAACAAAGACAACCTTCTCGTATAAAAAAACAAAGTTGCCTATTCAATTTCTGGTACTTAAATAAGTCATATATAACTGTGCTTTATCCTAAAGAATTAGTATTAAGTTACTAATACATGCTTATATACTTTCAACGGTGATTTTTTTTTAAGTCTAAGGTCTTTCTCCCGGAAGATTATTCTGCAATATACAGCTTTCTTTTTATTTTAACAAAAACTTTTACGTCTGTTAATTGTGCTGAGAGCAAAAGCCTTGTTTCATTGAATTATCTAGGGTATATTCGAAAAAGCAAAAGAAAGTAGAACTTGATGGCCATGCAATCATTTATCATCGGTCAGTTTTCTACGTCAAACTTTAAAATAGAGCCTTTGTCAGTTCCCTAACGACTAAAGTTGAACTCATCGATCGTTCGTGTAATAAATAATATGTTAATAAATGTAGTGGTCGTATTGGTTAGCTGAAACGTCAGCCTTCGAATCGACTAAAAGCTTATCTAGATCGCCAAAATCCGTTTTTTTTTCTTCAACTTGATGCCTGAATGATAGATGAGGTGTTTTTTTACGGGATTATTCTACAAACTAATCTTTTATACGCCGCAACTCCACAGAGATTAAAAAACACAAACGCACTGTTGACGGTCGAAAAGATTTCGATCAAATTTGGTTTACAAATTCGACCCCTACGGATATGCGCTTTTCGAACTGGAAAACATTTGAGTGGAAGTAAATGAAATCAACGATATACATAAAAAAATACCAGCAAGGACGAACATTCATGTTTTAATTGATTTTATATCTGCTACCAAAGATTCTTTTACTAATGATCAGATACTGATAAACACATCTTCAATAATCTGTGACTTTTAGAACTGACTAATATTCTACTGGCAAAGAATTGAAGAACACAGAAGAATGGGTTTTAAAAAAAACGCTACTAATGTTTAAAAAGTAAGTTTCGTACACGCATATTATATGGTACGAATAAATATAAGAAAATGACGATAACATTTCGTATAACTTTTAAATAACGTATTCGACTATAACTGAACATATACGATTACATTCTGACGTCACGATATTTATTTTAATTCGATTTACTTCATATTCACACGAATTCGAATAACTTGTATCTGTTTCGAAAGCATGCTTCCAGTTTGATTTTAGTATTATTCCACTGTTGTTTTGCAGCAACTTCTATAAAATAAACGTGCGTAGAAAATGCCGGAGAAGAAATTCGTTGTGGCACAAAGTAACAGTTTACTAAATGTGGATCCATTCAACTTGTGGAATTCATAAACAGTTTGTCTGTATTATAACTAATTCGTACTTTAAGATTATGCATTAAAAAAATGTTATTTTTACTTTAGATCTATGAGATGTAGCTATGTTAGGATACGTACGATTAAAGTTGAATTTTTATAAAGTGTCAAATATGGCCAAAGCATTGTATTCGAAATGAAAGTGCATATTGCAATAAGCCTGCATAAGTATGTTCATATTAAAACGATCTTCACAAACAAATCCCCTGTATTTTTAGATAAACGTGAATATGCTTTCTAGCACTTTAATCCAAGACGATTGGCGTAGTGCCAGAGTGCAACATTTAGAGAAAGTTCCATTTTTCATATACTATAAACTTTCAAGCGCCAGGTTGTTCCACAAGAACATTTTTAGGTTACGTTTGATATCAGGAATGTTGTGGCGATCATTTAAAAGTCATAAATTTCCTAACTTTTTTTGTTAATACAGTTGAGTAAATGGTTTTAATATAATTTTTATTTACTGGAATGGAATAAAGGGCTTTTTATACTACGAACATGAAAAAGTGGCAACTGTATCTTACTCTTTCACCACCCCATTCTTGAATCCCAATAATATTCAAAGTGCTTAAAAACTAGTAAAATGGAAAATATTCAGGTGATTTTAATTTGGGTTGCGCAAATTATATACTGGGCATTTCAATTGAAACGAGCCATCTCAAGTAACTCTTTACCTGCTGTGATTTATATAAAATTCCGAAACCTGTCAATTTTCATATCAAAAGTGATAACTTTCAATGACGTGCCTGACGATTAAAAATCATTTCTGGGACCCTTAAAATTTGAATAGGGAAGATAGGCCTTGTGGCCACTCATTCTAAAGGTCTTTTAATTCTCTTTACGACAATATGTATCAAAAAAGTCATTTTTTTAATCACCAAGCAAAAAATGCATTATTTGCAACCTAATATCAACGTTAAAGTCTTAGATCAGGTCGCAGTGCTTGGTACCAGTTGATATGACAGGTATCTCAATCATCAGGAATAAGCCGTTTATCAGTTTGAAGAATGCTTAAGAAGTTCAAATTTCGTCCCTATAAAATTACACTTGTACACGAATTGAATGAGGATGATTTTGACAGGAGGTTGGAATTTTGTGAATTAATAACCGAGCGCCTCAACAATAATCGAAACTTATTGTATATCTGTTTTTGCGGACGAGTCATCTTTTTCATTGAATGGTGAAGTAAATCGTCACAACTGCAGATATTGGAGTGACACCAACCCCCATTTGACGCGGGAAACACATACACAACGGCCGCAGAAACTCAAGTATGGCTTGGTATCTTTGGCGATCATCTCATAGGACCCGATTCATTGACGGGACTTTAAATTGTCAAATGTATTGTAACATGCTGGACGATATAGTCAATCCTTTGATCACAGAAAAATTGTAGCAAGATCCAGATTTGTTGGAGAATAGATAGTGTTTTAGAAAGAAGGAGTGCCTCCACATTACGTTGCCGGAGTACGACAATTTCTGCATCTTAAATCTAAGATGTATCCCATGCGCTCAGCTTCCTTACAAGAGTTACGGCAAAAAATTCTTGAAGAATGCCAACGAATAACTCCAGAAATGTTGCGAAATGTTAGGAGAGCATTTGAAGCAAGATTGTACTATTGTATGGAGGTTAATAGTTATCATTTTGAACATTTAATAAAGTAAAATCCAAAGTAAAATTCACTTTTTGAATAAAGTGACTTTTTGATACATGTTGCCACAAAGAGAATTCAAAGACCTTTAGAATGTGTGGTCACAAGATCCATCTTCCCTACTCAAATTTTAAGGGTGGAGGCTGATGCGCCCCCAGGAATGATTTTAAATCGCCACGCCCGTCATTAAAAGTTGTCACCCTTAATATGAAAATTGACAGGTTTCGGAATTTTATATAAATCACAGCAGGTAAAGGATTACTTGAGGTGGCTTGTTTCAATCGAAGTGCCCTGTATATGTAGATATACAGCAAACAACAGGATAATAAAAAAAGACTACACAAATTCTAAGAAAATTCAGTAGTAAGTCTAATTAGGACGTAGAAACCTATATAATACTTGTATATTTCTTAGTTACTGTTCTCGGGCGTTAATCCGGCAGAATCGCTGTTTGCAACGGATTTTTGTCAACTAGAAAGGATATAAACGAAGCTAAATTGCCTTGAATTTTTATTCACGTATGGTCCTGTTCAAAGTGAGGTAAAAACTTCGATTATATGGAGCATAGCGATTTAGGTTCCACATGATCAAAGTATTTATCTTGTAGAAGTCCATTAAATTATTATATTGGCAATGATAAAGGAAAGCCATTTGTCAACGATGTAACTTAACTCACTTATTCTTGCTAAAATTTAGTTATGAAAAGTCTATAACCGATTATCGACAAGAAAAAGTAAATTTCTGTGCTACTTGATCTCTCTTAAAATATACCAGGGATTCCCCAAAAAATACTATCATTTTTTTTATGAGTCAGTTTCTAGCGACATCGGTAGTTCAATTACATTTCCAGCGTCACTGGAAGTGACGTCAACTTCTTTACTTCAAATAGAACACATTTTTGGAAAGGCAATCGAAAGACGAAACGGCAATACTGCATATGTTATACTTTGCCTTAAGAAATATGACGATATGCAGTATTAATTCTTTTATTGTTATGGAGAGTTGACTGGGAAGAGAGCCAAATTGGCTCGTATTACGCCAGGTTGATCTAGAACTACGTATTCATGACAATTGCCAAACTAGAAAATCTCAATCCTAAAAGCATAAAATCATTATAGTTATTACTCCCTACATTTCTTCTTTGGTGTTCGTCGTTATTTTCTCTTTTTACTGGTTTTGTTAATTTTTATTTCTTTGCTTTATGGACCATGTAACATGCCATCATGCAACAATTATCGCGAAGTGGAATATAATAAACGCCGCCCTTATACAGATGGAAACAAATATAAAACACAATGCTTTCAGAAAATGTTTGAATAGCAACTGTTGGCAATTATTGAACCACGCTTTCGCATTCACAGGAGAATTGCATCTTGCTTTCTTACAAAATGCAGTTATGCGTCTTCATAATTATTTTTCTCAAAAATTTCCTTGTGCAACAAACTTATTATATTTACGTGTTGGCAACTGGGTAGAGTGTTAGGATGTGAATAAAAAAATGGGGGTTACTATTTAGAAAGTGGTGATGACGTCACTTCATTTACACACATCATCCTGTATATCCTGAATATAGTATCAAAAAGTGCTGATTTTAAAGGCAAAATTTACCTGTTTTTGAGATTTTTCTAAAAATCAAAAATTTTTCTTTTGTCGAACTCTTCTTATTTAAATTGTAAAGATATGGTTTTGAAACCCTATTTATAAATCTATCATGTTTTTCTGACATTTTATGAAGAAATTTATTATAAATATTTAATTGCCAGGTGATATTGTAACGCTAATTTTGTTTATACAAGGTGGCTTATAGGAGTCTTCTCCAGTCAATAATGAAACAATTTTCTTGCTTTCTTTATTTCTATTTTAAGAATATAGGGTAAAAAATAAAAATTTTGTAATTTGAGAAAAAGTATGTTAGATAAACTTCATATTAATGTTTTTCTCACTTATCAAAATTGATGCGACTTCTTTCCACCTTTTTCTTGATGTGCCAATAGCAGTAACACATGAATTGGCAATATTTAATTCAGTAACTTTTTTGGTGTATTCTCTGGAAGTAATGGTGAAACATTGAAAGTATCCAGGAAAGGAGATTGTACTAAAAGTAGCGGAATTGCACGCTAAACATCCATTGAAATTAAATCACAATCTATTAACTGCTGAAAAAAACCTCTATGGTTGAAGACTAGAGGAATCTTCTTGGTAATAGGGATTCACCTGAATACTTTTGAACTTCTATTATTGCTTTCGATTACAGGTTGAAGGATCTTAGTACGAACGTCTTTAGTTTAGGGTCTTTAAATTAAAGAATTTTATTGACAGGATATATTGAAATTTTTGCCACGCACATTTTTGAAGTTATTTTAATTGAAAAAGTTTGTGTGTAGACCATCTGTTAATCCATTAAAAATCAATTAGTGTATGACACCCCCAGGCATATCGATGTGGTAATCGAGTAAACTGCGGTGAAGGGAAATGTTGCGACAGCATTGTAGATTACGTCTGCCTAATACATGCTTCCAAAGAAATAACGATTTCTATAAATGTCGACTTTAGAAATAAATTCTAATAGGTTTCAGATCTTTAGTTTTTAAGACAATAGTACCTTATTGTATACTGTGTCAGAATTTAACGAGGATTCTAAAAATGCTGTAATATATAATATGTTACACCTAAAAAATACAACTTTGGGTGGATATGAACCTATCAAACACTTTGCAGGTTTCAACATAATTTTAGAACATGCTCTATATCACACCCTATAACGGGAAAACTGTTTAAAAAGTCTTCGTTTACACACACACAATCTTTTTTTTTTCATTTTTTATTTTAGTTTTACAGAAGTTTCCAATTCCTATTCCGTAGCTTTGATTCCATTGATGGTCTTCTGATGGTTTTAGGTAAAGATAGCGCGACACATGCGTCATTTGTCATGCGACAAACCTCTTTGACGAACTATTTGTTAAACGACAAACACTTGTCTACACACTTGATATAGCAAGTCTCAACGAGCATGGTAAGCAATCGAATATTCGCGCGAAACATTGCTAAATTGTTAAATTAGTTATTGTTACAGAGCGTTTTTTGATGAAATTTGTAATAATAGACACACATGAATGCTGTAGCGGCATTTGTTGAGATGCATGTATTACCTCAAAAAGTAAGGAGCCAAGATAAGTTCTTATTAAGCCTGCACAAACGAGTGTCTTCGCAGTAGCGTACAGCTCGGATACTATCAATATTCAAAATAATATATGTAATTACTTGCTATTTTATTTTCATTGTGTTGTTGATGTAGTTTGACGCAAAAATTCGCTGTAGTATTGTATCATTAGGATGGCTTCCATTGATACTCCTACGGCGAGGTAAAAATAGGTTAGTGTATTTGTAAAATGAGCGTTCTGCGTCTAATGATGTGATGTTAGCGAATTTAAAGAGGTTATTCGCATTACATTCGAACTCTTGGTTTTCACTTGAACTCATGTTTATACGCATATAGTTCGAAAATCGGGATTCTTATTTATAACCGCACATAACTTATCGGTTGTTAACATTCCTACATTATCTGTTAGATTTGCTAACGCAGCTTTGAAGTCATTTACTATATTTATCGCTTCATGTAACTAAAGCTCGGTATTCTTGAGTTTGGAAATAGTATATAAAAGAATTGAATAATTTTCGGAAATTTGATGTATTTGAGTATGGATTTCGAAATCTGAAACCAGCCGCTAGCTTACTCAAATTGCTTGGGCTTCTTGCGAATTTAAATTTAAGATACAAGGTTTAATAATGTGCAAAAATTTCTCATAATATAAAATAGCATTAAGCCACGTTCCCCATCTCGTCAATACCGGCTGTGATGGCCGAGGAATGCCCGGACAAGCCTGTTTAAACTCACGAATGCGTTTCGGAGATTTAATGAAAACTTTTTGGTAGAAACTGTTAATTGATCTACCTTTGAATAACCGTTTCTAATAAATCCAGCTACAAGATGGCATGCAGGGAACAAACAGGTTACATGAAGCAATTGAGGATGAGATTTTTTAGTAACTTTTCAGCTTTACCCATGTTTGAACTCCCATCTATAACCAACATTACAAGTTTGGTTACCGATATATTGAACTTACCAAAGGTATTTATTATAGTTTCTCCTTGTTTCCGCGTTTGTCTTCCGTAATATTGCACTACGTAAAAGAAGAGGCACTGATGCCTCATCGCTTTTTAAAGTGCGCACTAACACATTTAAAATACAATTCTTTCTTGCATCCGTTGTTCCATCCACCATCAGCCATATTTCTTTATTTTTTAACTCTGCCTTGATTTGATCCGTAATCGTGTTTTTCACCCGCGAAAATGTATTTCCTCCAAAACTTTCGGCATTTTTCATTGTCTATAATATTTTGTGGAATGTTGCAGACACATAACATAAAAATAAAGTCATATAGAAATTTATAATATACTAACCGGATACGTA
Organism: Oryctes borbonicus; assembly: GCA_902654985.2. Taxonomy (NCBI): domain Eukaryota; kingdom Metazoa; phylum Arthropoda; class Insecta; order Coleoptera; family Scarabaeidae; genus Oryctes; species Oryctes borbonicus. The sequence continues at coordinate 9,162,461 of LR736859.1, read as the reverse complement.
TGAATCCCGACTTGGGGTATGTTCGACCGTTTTCAAAATATATCTTCGCCGCCAGTGAGTGTGTACTCGTTTCTGCAGGCTTAGTTATTATCTTGCGGATGCACACCCAATACCGTACTTCTTCATTACCCACTGCTTCTCCATTCGCTAATTGTGAAAAATGTACTTGGGTTTAACCTATTTCTCTCATATAACTCGATTTGTTTAAAAAACAGTTAATAAGCCTGTCATTTAAGAAAATGAAAAACAGGAGGCAATGAACTAAATTGACTTGATTTTTTTTAATCATGTCCTTCATAAGACTCTTTGAAGCTGCTCCACAGAGGTATTGCAGAGGGTTGAGACGCAGTAATACTCTGTAAACAAGCAGATATATTTCAAAATCAAGAAAGAATGAAAAGGTCTGTGTTTCTCCAGTTTTTACATCACATTTTGCTCAAGACATTGTATACGATTATTTCGACATTGTGTTGAATATTTAATGACCTTTATTTACAGTCCTGCGGGTTTTTGTCGAACAAAAGTTAGTTTGAGGAGAACATATCTTCCTGTTTCTAATTTTGGTAGGTGGTATTCGTGAGACTCGATTAAATCGAAAGTAGATATAAAGCTTTTCATTTTATGCAGAGCAAATTTCATAAATACCTCTTTTAAACCCAAGTTGACAAGTACCAATCGCACAATCAAAAATGTTATAGAGATTATTTCGAAAATGTCAAAAGGAGGAATTACTGTCCAGAAATATTAACATCTTTTAATTAATTATTCGTAGCCGAAATCAGAAAACCACAATAAAAAGAGGATTCTCTGAAAGCAATAAACGTAATATATCATGGGATCATACATTTGGGCCTTACAGTATATTGGCTAACAATTAATCTTTATTTGTACACTTCAGAGCAAATTACCATAAATGATTGAAATAATGATTTTCTGCAAAATTTTGAAATCCATCGTAGCTAATAGTTATTGCTCAAGATTGTCAAGCAAGTAAACGCTGTAGGAAAGTAATTATTGCATATGTAATTTATTGCTATTGTATACTTTTTGATGTTGCAGATAGTTCAATCAGACCATTATATTGTTGAATTTAGTTTGAATTCATGTGTAACGACCATAACAAAAAGTATTACATCTATCTCAAAAATATGTGTCTACGAATACATTATGTTACGTACTATTACTATACATTTTATGTTCCAGAGGTACATTTCAAAAGGCAGTACATGCCGCAAACGTTTTATGATGTCCAGTCTAATAAATCGTCGATATGCGAGGAAAATTTAAAAAGAAGCAGGAAGCGCTGTAATAGTATGTTAGAAAATAGAATGATGTTTCGATAGACCGTTTTATTAAACGAGTTTTTTATATTGCTTTATAGTTACTTAAAGAATGCCATTTTAATATGTATTTTCTGATATGAAGATTTATATTGACTTATATTAATATTCACATTGAACAAAGGTGTTGCACATTGACGCTGCTTGAATTAAAAAAATTCTAATTCAATATATACTTTACTTGCATTTAATAATAATGAATAGGAAGGAAAAACTGAAGAGGGCGGGGATATTTAGCTCCACTCAGTGAACAATGTTAGTCAGTCGTTCATAAGTTGTACATTTTTATTAAATTGCTAATATCTCGCTATAATTCGATAGCATAAAATGTTACAGTTCTTTAGAAATAAGAAACTTAAGACATCAGTAATCTTACCAGAAATAACTGGGTTAATCTATAACTCAGTATATAAGCAGTCACAACAGCGAATGCAATAGATTGTATTGATTTTATTGAGAGTCGGTGTGGAGTCTTTTAAATTAGTGAACAGGGATTGTTTTTTATGTTTATTAGTAACTGCTATTTTTATATTGAAGGGATTGAAAAGTACAATTATTTTGGGGGTTAAAGTTTTAATAAATTGTATACTCCAGTATTTGCTGTCGGCCATGTCACTATGCTCGCTCTCTGCCGGTCTATGTGCCGCCGTGTCACTCGGACTTGAAGAAAAGCATCTTCTTAAGGGGTTTGCTGGAATAGCCATTCTTTAAGAAAATGTAAATTAGTTTTAGGTTGTTTTGATGAGAGTCTGGATGAACATGACAGCATTTATTTCTTGATATGTAGTGTGGCTAGAAAGGTAGTGAAGATATCTTGTGGAGCTGGTGGGTTTACGGTGCCAGTCTAATTTAATTACGTTGTCAGTTTCTAATGATTTTTGTATTTAGGAAAGGGACACAACCATCAACTTCCTTTTCAAAGGTGAATTGTACTTTATCATTAAAGCTATCCAAATTGCATAAATTTGGTTACAGGAGAGCGGTTCACGTATTGGTAAAGGAAACCTAGAGCGAACTTTTGCTATTTGGGAGTAAAAGGATTTCAAGAATGGCGCTAATAAATTCTATTTTTAAACGAGAAAAACATGTTATCGAAAACAAAGTGTATTATTTTAATGAACATGGCCAGGGGGAACTAACTCCTTCTATTAACTTATAGTTATTGGTTAGAATAGTAATGACCAATTTACAAGGAATATTGGCAAAGAGAGAAAGGCTGTGTCAAATGGGACAACGACAAAACCGTCAAACAAAAAAATTTTTTTTGCAAATTCTTTTATTCTAAAAGTAAAAAATTCTTGGAAAGCCAAAGTTAATATTTGAGTGCAAAACTGTGAGAGACCAAATGTCGGGGAATTGACTGATGAAATGATAGACTGATGATAGGTATGTCTGTTTTGTGAATTTTTGGAAGTCCATAATATTTGGGCGTCTGCAAGTTACAAGTTTTGAATTGTTTGGCTTCTATTTCTGAAGTAAGGCTTTTGTTAGCAAGCTCTCCAGCTGTTTTCCAGTTTCCAGTTGTTTTCGTTACACGCTGGTGGTAGGGTCTTTATTTAGTGGTGAATATCGTATTGGCTTCCTAAAAAAAAATGTATGTGCATGTTTTAATAACAAAACGATGTTTACTTAGGAAACCCAACCCTTACAGTGATTGCAGTTAACTTTAGTTCTATACTAGAGTTTCAGCACATGTGAGAGATATTGCCGATACACTTTAATTTTATCAATGATTTTCAACAGGACAGAAACTGATGAAGAAACATTCTGTAAGCCCAACCCGCTATTGTCAATCCTTTTAGACGAATTTAACTTTCCATTTCAAGACAAAAGGCAGTTGTGCGTTAGAATCCAGACTTTAAGGATTACAAGTACATGTCTTAATATATGATGTGATATGATGTTATATTACAGAGATTCTTATTTCATAAATTCTCTTCAATACCACAAGTAACACCCTACTTCCTTTACACTTTGTACAAGCGCTAACACGATGCTTAAATAAATGCACGCTTTTGTCATGGTTACTAGCAAACTTGGATGATAATTTTCTTGTTTCGTCTTTTCTCAACATCACCGTGAGCTATGTGTATCTGTATCTTGCATTTTGTATAACCTCATAATACTCTAAGCACGTCCACATTAACGAGTACGTAAAACTACAGTCGTAAAACTGACATTGTATTAAAACGCGGAGTGGCACAATAGTAAATATTTTAGGAATGTTTATTGCGGCATTGTTGGAATTTTTATTAGACCTCCACTCTAGCAAAACTTAGTCAATGTACGCTGCAGCTAATAACTCCAAGCTAAACAATCTAGGGGACAGATGGATGTTAGCGGAATTGTTCCTTAAATAGTTGAGACATTTTGCTTGACAAATTTTGTCTGACGTGTACTTAACAATATGTACATACGTACAAGCGTATTATCTAAAACAAATGCGAAACTTGCACAATTATTACATATTTGTGCTACGAACCATATTTATTTAATTTTATATTAGTATAAAAAATTTTGATCCGAGAGAGAAAATTTTCAGCTGCCTATACAGATCAATTTTTGAACAGAATACACTGTCTGCAAGTAAAGTTGCCCCATCCAGGAATTTATTAAAAATAGTTTAGAATTATATAAAGTGCAAAAAAAACGTAATCCATAAAAGAAGTTAATTTATTGAATATTACTACTCAAAAGTGCGGATAGGTTTTTCTTAAAGTGCACTCTTCACCCTTCACAAACCTCAGTATTGAACTTATTACCCCAAAAATCTTGGCGTATTTCTTTCTGCGATTTTTGGATTTCTTATCGCCGTTTCTCAACAGTGGAATCCGAACGTAGATAGCATTCAACACAGTAGAATTACTTCGATTCAGTTTGGGAGAAGTTTTCGCAACCGAACAATTCGTCCTCTTTTCGAATGAAGTTAGCTGTTGATAAGCGCGTTGCTACACGCATGGCATCTGGTATTAGCTGCTAGAGACTAGCTCAACCTTAGGCATAATTGGAATACCAGCAATATTTGTTCTCATGTAAATTTTAGAAAGTTACCTATCCCTGGGGTCTAACAAACAATTAGTCCGATTGATTTAATCTTCCAATGTTTCTATTATCTCATCCCTAAATACATTAATACAACTTGTTGTTGCCATTGTCTACTAAACATTCTTGCATTCGTGCTTTCTCTTACGTATAAGCTATGAAGGTTGTTATAACTTCAGGAGCCTTTAATATGAAAACTCAGATAGTTATTTCGCAACATGCGAATGGTTGCTCGCAATTGTACCAAGTCCATCATAAATATTTGTAACCCACCCTGCTAGGATTCAAACGTGAAACACTTAACTCAGGCAATCAGCAGCCGTTGAGCTGTCAAGCCATTATTACAATGTGGTGTTTGACAATGAAGTCATTCAGGTTGTTTTCAGGTTGACACGATACCATTCCGATATCTAACCAACGAGATAAAGAGAGATGTTTCTTTTCAGTAGGAGGAAGGGCCTTGCGTAGACAATGCCCCAAGTAATATCTTGAACTTTATTAATAAAATTGCATGTAAGGTATTAACAACACAATTCTGGAACCAAAGCAGTAGATAATTTTCTCTACTCCTATGTGCAAATGTAATTAGGTACGCCTCCATTTTTAACTAAACGAATGGAAGGAAAGCATTTTAAATAAAACAATTATATGAGTGCGTTCTACAGAATAATTTATTAAGAAATTTAATATTTTGTAACCCCACCATTTACTTTAATTACAACATTTAGCCGTTTAGGCATAGTAACCATAAAATTATAACACAACTCTAGAGATGTTGTTTCCTATTTTTAAGCGTGCAACGGTGTTTAGCCACGTCTTTTTTTTAGAATGTGTAACAAGTGCTCCATGGGGGACAGATCTAGAGATCGTGAGGGTCAGTAGAGTAACCCTACTCCGTTTTGGCCAACCAACGCAATGGGTTACTAATGTTATACCTACTACACAACGCCAAAAAGGAATCCAAATGTTTTAACCAAACTTGGCAGAAGCATACAACTATTCAAATGTAATAATTGATTATAATTTCAAAAAGAAAGAATAACATTTTATTTTTATTAATAACGTTGCTGTCGATGTTGTGTCGTAATTGATAATAAAAGATGTAATCGATAGGATCGCCAGCCCAAGGTTTTGATTCGGCTATAAACGGTTCGAAAGGTCACCTTTAGTACATAACCATAGATCAGCAATTGACTTGCTACTGGGGCCCCGATCTGCTAATGCCATTACGTGAAGTTGGCAGTTCTGCACCTCAATAGTTCTTCTTCGGCCCACGTCTCCTTCTCGGCGACTTTCCTGGCTCTCCTCCAGCGTGTGTGACTGATAGTAGCGCATAATTGTAGATTGGCTCCGGTGAAGGCGATTTCCTTGAATGAAAAAGCACTTTCAAGCTAACAAAAATGTTAGCTTGAAAGGTCAAAAGACCTCTGTCGAATTTGTTCAACTGGCGTTGATTTTCACGTTGCCGCACTCTAGGCATAATCAAACACCCAGAACAGGTTAAACAAAAGTGGAACAGGGGAAAACCGGGAAAATTGAATCAAGATTCGATTGATCTCTC
>LR736859.1:9114589-9156418 GCA_902654985.2 Oryctes borbonicus | reverse complement strand
ACACAAGTTTAATTTATTATATAGTAATATAATAATTAGTCCGGGACCGGTTGATGATGAGGACCATTCGTGTCCTCGAAACGGCCGTCCCGGACTAATTATTATATTACTATATAATAAATTAAACTTGTGTGGTGCGGAGGGTGCCGATACTTATGTGTTGTTTGGTAAAACAATTCGCACCTCTTCTTAATGTTGCAATTTACATATTATATATTTAAGAGGCGACCAGATCTGCATGTGCGTGCGAATGTCGTTGAATATTACTGTGTTTAGATAACTTACTTTTGTAGATTGTTGACGTTTGCAGGTAATATATTTGAGTTAAACAATACCCACAAATAGTAGATGTTTTTCAGTTGAAGAAGTGACGTCATTCGTAACGTTTAGTAACAACTCCAATGAAATTGTAACAGCGATTATATCGACGTCATTTATAATCATAACAATGTGGACAAATATATACATGCAGAAAATATTGTTACAGGAAGAAATTGAATACATAGTTTAACTTGTACATTTCCATGGCTTTAGTGCCAGACAACTACGGTCCATTTGTCCACTTCTCACCACACGAATTAATTTATTCAGGACATGTATCTCGGAAATTTGCGGGTGTCCGACGTAAACTTTAATACTGAATAAAGCGAAGATTGCTCTAATTTGTATCGTTCTGTTGCATATGCACCAAAACCATTTCTCATTACTCATTACCTACCATTGAAAACTTAATCGTAACTGAAAAACTTTCGTACTACTCCACATGCACATCTATTCCATAATATTAAGCAGCCAATATAATACGCAATACTGCACAATATTACTGTGATCACTTAGATGCCTATATCTATATTTCAACTCGATTACCCGCTTCTAACAGTTTCTTATTGTCTACATTCGCTCATTCTACTCAGAAATGTATTAGTATTTTCAATTTAAATTTTTCCATTTTGATACCACGTTCTATTTCACGTATATGTTCCTTGAATATTCGATGACTCCAGTATTCCATGGCAATAACGGGTTATGTGTATTTTTATATCTCTTTATTCAACCAATGTATCGTACATTACCTTACGGTTGCGTACGTTCCATAAGCTTTCGAGCGTCGTTTTATAGACCACTTATCTTCTTTAGTGTGTTTTGTGAAGTGAAATATGTAAGTGTTCAAAGCTTTGATTTGAAAATGTGCAGGTTTATTATTACTTCAATTTAATTGTAATTAGCCTCAATCATGTTATATTGTTAATTGTTTTGCCTCGCAGCTTGTCGTATTAACTTATTGTTGTATTCTTCGTATTGATGTATTATTGTTCAGTAAGAAAAAAGTGGCGCATGATTTCTAGTAATTTATTCCAATAGAAAAAATGAACACTATTTTAGCAAATTTATCGGAAAATTCCACTAGAGCTTGAAGAATACCTATACTTGTCTAATTCTATAGAAGGTGAAGGAATTCACTTTTCTATACGAGGTTTTAGCCTCTAAGAGAACACCCCAAAGGACGCAATTATCCAATTAGCAGCAATTACCTCTGAAATACCAAAACTATTTTAATTGCGCGGAGAAAAATGGAAAAAATTATGATAGATAGTAATTTCGTTTACAGCAGAACTTCTGTTAGAGAAGCATAAAACTACAACCGTGAAGAATACATAAAGATCAGGTTATTAAAATGTTTAAATGAATACTTGATCAAGGTGCGGCGGCAAAACCAACCCCAATAAACAATGCTGATGAATAGGAAAATTGCATGTAAAGAGCAGCAGTAGAAGGATGGTATGATAAAATACCTGCATTAGGGAAAACAATGCAATTGTTTTGCATTTAGTAAATCTACTTCTCGACATAATCTCCGTGTAGCTCTTTACGCTTAGTCCAGCGACGATCCAACTTTTAAAATCGTCTGAATAACAGAGGTACTCTAACGCTTCCAAATAGGCATGTGTTTCGGCAATATCATTTTGATTTGATTGGAAACATTTTCTGTAAGCTATTTTTCCAAGTTTGGAAAAAGACAGGAATTATAGAGATCCAAATCTAGTAAACATGGTAGATGGGGCACCAACTCTACTGTAGCTGGACTAGTTTTGCTGTCACAATTGCCGATGACTGGCCCGGGGTGTTCTCATAATGGTAGGCTAGGTCGCCTAGGGCGCTAGAGCGTCTTTCTCTTTAGTTCAGCGTCGAATCAATTCAATAAATCAGCATAGTACTGCGTACTAGTAATTACTTTGGTAAAAATAATGAATAAAGGCAATAATACCAGAATCACCATATTTAGAATACAAAAAGGATGGTGTGATTGATACAGTTTAAAATAAAATTAAAACCTATTTGACATTAACTCAGTAATAATCAAAGTTGGTCAAGCCGTACGGGGAAATTCCTTTTTTGTCGCTTCCATAGATGTGCCATGCAATGTAGGTTTTATTGTTCTGCAAACTGAATGCAGGTACTATGACAAAGATCTGAAACCGACGAATAATTTGAAAGACAAGCGGAAATATATAAAGCAGCGAAGCTGCGTATATTACAAACAGAATTCGATATCGGAACGTGTCACCTTTACCTATCTATACTTGAATTCAGAGACCCGAAATAGGTAGCTCATTTTCATTTTGAGTAAAAGTTTTCCTCATTGACAGAATTCGTATTCACGAACGTAAACGTAAATGAGTGACTTACTTTTGCTTCAACTTGAACACGGAATAACTATCAAGTGAGAATGAAATTAGAAGCGAATTGAATGTCGTTATAGTAGATATTTAACGAAAAGTTATGAAGTAGATTCAGCATAATATTTTATTTTATAAACGATGAAACCAATTAATGTGGATTATGAGTTATGGGAATTTATCCAGTATCTGCAAAACGATAATGAATTGAATTCTTTACTTAATGAACAGCACGCCTTTTCTCTTTCCGCCTCGCTGATATAATCTATCCTTTTTGATTCTAAAATGAAAGCCCTCTTGCATTCCATATTATAAAAATATGAAAAATAGATTTCACTGTTCAAACTTTATAATTGACGACTCTAAGACCATACGTTAATTGAAGTGTATATGTCATCAATTCTGAAATGACGAGAAGACACGTGAATTTGTACAAATATAATAAAATATTGAATCGTGATCTTGCGTTAATAACGTAATGTGTTGCTAAGTTACCCTTTTCTAAATAATTATACTGCTCCAAATTACCTGTTTCCTAAAGAACTAAGGAAACTTCTGACCACTGCGTACCGTAGCAAATACGGAAACTAAACTAACATATAAATTGTAAGCGTTTGCTAAATTACGAGGTCCACGAAAATAAGCAGATCCACATTAAAGCTTGAAATGTAAGAAAAGACCAATAATAATAATTAAAATTGACGGGCGCCTATACTATAAAGTAGCTCCACTTGAGAAATACGTGTTGCACAACTATGGCACAACAGTGATGTTTATCCTTACATTCTACTTAAGAATTAGCTAACTTTATATGACATCTATGAAGTCTCTTATTTCCTACCGATAAGCGCGAACGAATAGCTATGCTACCAATTATACGCTTTCGTTCGGCTTGACCAGCTTATGTAGTAATCTAAAGCCACATGAAAATAATATTATTACAGGTGCGCAAAAGCGTCAACTACAAAGTACCCTAAATTAATAAACTGTGTACATTTGTATGTAATGCAAAGAAACAGTTTTCGAAGTGAGATGTTTAGAAACCTTTTACTTTATAGCGTTGTACTCTTACGCTACTATAAATGCACGTTTATGTTTCACAGCGTAATAAAATATATTTCGTATTCGACGAATGTTTGGTTGTCTGATACATCAGAAAATTGCTACAGAAAGAAGCAGTGTTTTCTAGTATCGATTATCTGTTATAAAGTGTTAATAGTGGTTAGCAGTTACAAAGTGAGAGGTTGCTTTCTTGCAAGGCTTTGATTTGTAGCGCCGCTTTCATAAAAATTCTGGGACAGACGGTATTACTATCTCTTTAAAACACGTCCTTGTAGAATATGACAATTTAATGTGAAATTGTCTGTAGGTGGCAATCGTCAATTGACAAGTCATAGTCGCAAGATTCGAACAACGTAAAAATCAATTCAAACATCGAACAACATCAAATAAGACCTGGAGTGATCTACCTCAGTATTATTTTAGAAATCAGTATTAGTCAAAGCTATTGAGGCGAATGGAGAGGCAACCAAATATCGGATTTTAGTTCTTGTATTGTTGCTGAATGTCTTCTTTGTGGTGTTCTTTTCTACTTCATTTGAAGATACGTTGTTTTAAAATTCTGCTAGTATCTACCATTCTCTTGTTAGATTTTTACACTTAATCATTTTAATAAATTAATACATATATCTGACATACATTTTGACAGTTACGCTCGTTTTGCACTAGAACATTTGCCGCGGTGCTTCATCGACCAATTCTTTAGAAACTTCAAATGAGTGGAATAAGGTTAGTAGCGGCACCATATACAAGAATAATCTCAGGAAACGAAACGCTAGGGGAACAAACTTGATTGGATATAATGGAATGTTAAAAGATAAGAGCCGTGACGTAACACATATTTGAATAATGAAAGACAACAATTAATTGTTTTTAGTACCATCCTGTTTCTAGGGAAATGACGAACAGAGGTCTGGCGTTTGCGCTTTTGTAGAAGCAAATGAACTGCTGAATTTCAGAACAAGTAAAGACTAAAGAGGTTTGTAATGATAATTAAATAATATCGATACCTATTAATAAAACCATGTACTACGATGATTAATTTATTTAAATATACTTACATACAAGTAATCGACTAATCAAGCTTTGCGCCTCTTCGCCTTGCTCTAACCAAGCTCTAAGTAGACTGTCCGGTATCCAGCCCTTGTATTTGTTTAGTCTGAAGCGCTTATCAGGGTCTGAACTAACTGCCCACTCAACAATCCAATAAGGCGCATCGAAAATATTTCAAAAACTGTTAGGGATATACTAAAGAGGAATAAATAGAAGAAATACTCGTGGATGACATTTTAAACGTTTACAATTTAGTGAAGCTACGGGGAAGAAATGTGATGCCTAAGAAAATAAACATTTGAGTTGAGGTAGTAAGGACAACTAAACTAAATGTCCGTAAAGGATTCTCAATGCGCAATCATATTTATAACTCCTACAAAATACTATTATTCCTGTAGTATGCAATATTGATCGAAATTTTAAATTTAGCTTCGGCAATACGGTTATCCGCCTATATGGAAGAACTGTTCAAGAATTCATTTCTACACACCATTAGCACTTGGACCACAATATCTTGTCCTGTTAGATCTCCATATTTAACGTCTAGTGACTCGTTTCTGAGGGGTTTCTGGGAGGTTCTGTGAGTTCTGTGATATATAGGGTTGCTATGTCTGTTTTTATTTCCTCTAGAATTTTTTTTACGCCTATTGGTTCATTTTTCAGTTTTCAGCTTTTTCCATGTTTGCTTGTGATTAGAATTTCATTTTTCATTTTATGTCGTGTTTATTCACTAATTTTAGAATTTGTTGTTAAAAATTAACTCTATTGGGTGACACCACATTTATTACTTCTATGAGTTTCATATTTCCTTAACGATTGGGCTCGTTCTAAGACAAAAGCAATTGATACTCTTACAATAGGAAACATTTTTGTCAATGGTTAATTCTTGTACACATGTCAAGCTAATCGAGATAGCAATAAGTTATATAGCAATTATTTGAAAGTAAATATACGTATTCAATCCAAAGAAAGGTCGATCTTTAAAGAGCGTCTTCGTATACATAAATTCATTCATATCTAAGTTATTTTCCTATAAAAAGCAACTCACTGAACAAGAGGTACTGAGCGTGTCCAAGAGACAAAAATAAACGTATATACAACACAAAGCACGCAGTTTTTGTGAAACTTTGACTTTTTCGCTAATAGTAGGAAAAATATAATCATTTTCAGCTGTAAAACCGCAAGAAAAGAATGAGAGCAGATGCTTCAAGAAGAATATTCGGAATGACCAGAGCCTGAATAACTCACTTAAGTTAAAGCACTAACTGAAACACGATGAATCAGAATGAACGAATGTAATTTTTGATTGAAACACACACCTAATTCGAAACTCATTTATTCAGTGCGTATATTTGGAGTGCGCTTGTGCATGTATGAATATGTAACATAACATATGTGTGACATATGAGTAACAAGAATAACAGTGTTCGCGGAATAGATAAACTTGGTAAATATTATTTGACATAACTTTTAACATGGTGTATATGTTAGACTAGTCACACTAGTCAGTACAAGAATTAAAATACAGTGCAAAAATTTGCACAGTGGAGGATCAAATTTTTTGGGTGGGTCCGGTACAAGCCTCGTGAGGGAAAAGAGAAATTGACATAATTTTATCCTAAACCATCAGAGTGTAAACAATTCACCCAAAATGAGGTATGTGTGTGAGCAGAAGTAACTTGTGGAAAACACAGAAGGTATGGTTTTGTATATCATGCATCGTGATAGGTGGGGATCACTAACGTGTAGTAATCTGGCACTTTTAGTGATGATAAACGGATTTTAGGTACATACATTTTAATTCAAAGGTAAGTAAAAAAACTTGTGGCAAATCAACAACCACGACACTAAGGAGCAAATGAATAATTAGTACGTATTAGTAATAAATAACTTATGAGACTGTTTGCATAATAAACTAACCTAACCGATGCCGTTCAAATCCAGTTTCTTACTTACACCTTACGTTCACATCTTATGGTGTATAAGTAATTGTAGTGCGCGTCCACTAGGTTAATTTCTTGTATGTATTTAGTTCGAGAAACTTTACGAAGAAAGATGTACAGAGGGTAAGTCGGGAGGACTGCGCCAAACTTACGCCAAAGTTACGCGTGAAAACAACGTAAAAAAACTCGTAGAGTCGTATCTGATTTTTTGTTTTGAAATTATAGAGTATTTTTTTTAGTTACAGTGTTCTTTTAATAAATGTTCAGAAATACTGTCATTGACCTCTAAACATTTTATGATTCATCTACCAAGGATGCCTGTTGCTCGCCTGTTTGCTTCATGTCTTCTTTTAATATGAGCTACAATATTTCTAATATATCGAATTGGTACATTCCGAGTGTCGACGTTTACCCTGTAAACTTTATTTTTGATCCAGTCATATAGCAATAGTTTAGTAATGTGAGATCTAGGGAGCTTGGAGGCTAAATAATAGGACCACCAAAGCCCTGGAAACCTATCTCTCCAATGTTGCTTCACATATTGAATCATGCTAATAATACATTTGCATTCTGATGTTTAGAGGAACATCCTTTACCAGCCCTGCAAAAAGATTAAGTATGTGGTGGTCACCTCTGAGGCAATTTTCCAAAATGAAAGGGAACTATGAACCATTGCACACCACAAGTTTACCGAAAATTTGTGCTGAAAATTGCTTTCGACAGTTCCCTGGGGATTTATAAATATTATGTGCGATACAACACGACGATTATTGTTTATCCACCGACAAAGTTCTATTAGCTTGGCATAGTCTTCCGGTTGTAAGTACAGTACACGTTGAATAAGTCGTTGCATCTCCTTCTATTAAATCCAGAACACCTCTTCCAAACCTTGTCGAGCAGCTCGTTTAGAAGTTACGTTAGCACTTGTTGAAAACTAGTAAATGCGTTTTTACCAGGATTTCAGTGATGTAGAAACCGTTGACGATATACTTCATCAGCAGCTGTAGCATTCCCAATACAAAAGCCATGTTTGCATATTCTAAATTTGAATAAGTGTGCGACATTTTCTTACATATTACAAAATTGTTCAAATTTTGAGTCTCGAAAGGATCGATTCAGATAGTCGCACCTTATAATATATGTAATAAGAAGCGATAAGAATTTTGAATGTAAAACGTATTTGCTTTACATGGATAGTCCATGCAAGGATATTTTTGACGTAGTAACTCGAAAACAAGCGAAAATTTAGACCACTTACAAGAACGCTAGTTAAAATTCTTTAATTACGTTATAACTGGAAAACAAATGAAAATCGGATAAAAACATGTGGGTCTTTGTACCTTATTTTCACGTGTACCATACGTTCTTGGAGTTTGGCTCGTCCGCTCGTCCCTTCCGAATGCAATCGACCAATCATAAACCTGAAATTAATATCTAAATTCTTGTTAGTTTATCAATTTCGTGTTAATTTCTATGCATACGTTTCAACGATTTTGAGGTTGTGATGCATTAGTCGTAAAATAAAACACTCCAAAGTCGATTACGAAGGATCCATTAAATTCAGGCAATATTATCCCAAATCAAGTCATTGTAACGACTTCTTTTTGTACCCGAATGTCTAACAAAAAATGCGTTGACAGAGACTTTTATTACTTCAAGAAGCTATTGAAGCCCTTGATACCACCTTCAGAGTGGAAAAAATTTTCGAGAATTAGTTCGAATGCATGCAAAAGTATATAAACCTTAGTGGCGAATATTAAAGAAAACAATGAAACGGTTTTTTTTTTCATTATTTTTGTAAAACTAAAGGGGTATTCTGCGTCATCATTTTCTCAAAGCATATTATTCATTTTGGCATTATTAGGCCGGATACGCTTTCAGTTATTCCCAACGTTACTACATACGAGAAAATCAAATTTTATGATCATGTTTATGTTTCCATCTAATTTCGTGTAATTACTAAAAGTTCTACCGTTTCATCAATACATATAATTTATCGGTATATTTCGTGTTCGATAGATTCATTGCGTGCTTAATGCAAATTTGCTAGGTTTTAGCATTTTCCTGCGTAATGGCTTCATGTAATAAAATTTGCATGCTTTCTCAAGCTATGTGCGGTATTTTTCGCACGAGTCCATTTTTAATTTGTGTTTGCCCATAGACCATATTTACGAGAGGTTTGATTGATGGTACGAATATTTTAATATTACAGATAAAGTAAACTTTTAACATCATTTTGTTAGGGAATTTGTTACAAGGAATAGATAGTCGTAGTATAATTTTATTTTCCTTTTCCAAGTTTTGGTAACCTATATTGTATATAAAAGACTAAGCATATCTTCACTGATATGTATATCTGGATATAAATTGTATCATTGAACAAAGAACTTAGAAACCAAATTTGTTCCTGCGGCATAGTTTTATAATTTTCATATAATAGAGAGTAATCCTTTTAATATCGTGTATTCAGATAATTACAAATATTTAAAAGAGATAGTTTATCAAAAGTAAGGTCACTGTAATAACATTGTTTAATGTTTATTTAATAAAAACTATTTAAACTGGTATCCATAATTTGTAGGATGGAGTAAAACAAATCATCATTCATCACATCGTTCTATCTTCAAGCCAAACTTAGCTTGATTGTCCCGAGGATGACACTTTTTATCGAAAAGCCATATTTAAAATAAATCGTTTAATGAAGGGGCGCTAAACAATTTCTCAGTGTAGATCAAACTACCGTTGCATTAACTCGTCTGGCTAAGCGTGTTATTCTCCAAGTTTTTATTGCCTCTATTTTGAATTCGAAGTATCATAACTTGAAAATGGAACGTCATTATTTGTAACTTAAACTGTCCAAAGAGTGTCTAGAGGGCACATCCGGATGTAACGATCGGAAAAATTCTTTAATTAATTTAAAAGAAAAACAACTTTCTCTAGTTTGTAACATTACAGTCTATACAATAAAAAATATATAAGACAAATAACTAATACTTATTTTAAATAGAATTAAAGCAAAATTAATAAAATCTCAAACAGTAAAGAAAATAACTTTAGAGATAATGCATTTTCAGTGGTGACGGCGCCAATACCGCTTGCTTATCGTCGTTCGATGCAAGATCACCTAAAATATGCGCGCCACTAATTATAACAATGAAAAGAAAAAAATTGAATTCTGCCATAGAATTACCTAAGAATCATAAAAAATTAGAAACTTTATATGAGAAAGAGAGATAAGCGTGGATGACACCATAGGGTACGAATAAGCGGATAGGTTTACGCACGTTTTGTACAAGTGCTACAACGAAGTTGTTCGGATATACTTCCTTCAAAAATATTGTTTTAAGTTTGACAGAGACTAATTGTTCCAAAACAAGTTCCGTTTTCATCAATGTAAACGCAAAAGCAATTCCTTCCAATTGAAAAACGTTAAAGTTGTTGAAATAAAGCAAATACAAGTATTCTACAGTTTAAATAAAAATGCTTCGGAAAGAATTTTCGCAACAGTATATGCAAATTAAACGCTAACTTACTTTGTTCTTTATCCTTACTCAATTAGTGTAATTAATGTATACGTTCAGAGAGTTTCAACTTCTTGGGCTGAAGCCGCCGCAGTTAGAAACTTTAACGAGAACATTTTCAATAACCAATGTTTACTCAAAGTAGAGCCACCGCAAAATGATTGCCGACTTTTTTTGGGCAGAAAGAAATTACGGAAGAAATTTAATTTCTCGCCATTGATATGATTGATGCGAGGTTGTACGCGTCGCCAAATTCATAGAAAGAAGTCTTCTATTACATTCGCAGACAGCGCGAGAGATCTTACTGTGTTTGAAGAGCTCCTCTATGGATGATAGATGATGAAACCGAAGCCGTTTTTGTCGGGCGGCTAAAGTTTTATAACCGTAACCTATATTAGAAATTTTGATGGATGTTTTATCTAGCCATTACATATTCCTTAAGATGAAATATTTATATAGCCTCGTGGCAAAGTTTCATATTATTTCATTAGGTTCTGTTTTAGAGCGATAGTGGCCAAGTAAAGTGTTTATATGTTTTT
Source organism: Oryctes borbonicus (assembly GCA_902654985.2). Taxonomy (NCBI): domain Eukaryota; kingdom Metazoa; phylum Arthropoda; class Insecta; order Coleoptera; family Scarabaeidae; genus Oryctes; species Oryctes borbonicus. Next base: position 9,145,625 of record LR736859.1, on the reverse strand, counting down.
ATACTTTCTCTTCACTGAAAAAAGTTTATAAAGAAGATAATACGTCTTGATATTTATTTAACAAAATTAGCAGCCTAAGATAAACGATAATACATGTTACTGAAAATTGTGTCAACAAAAACAAACAAGATTATTTTAAGGAATGTTCTCCACTGTAATTTGTTAGCCAATTTTACTAACCGTTCAACGTTATTAATGTTGAGACTTAGTTTTCCGTAAAATCAGATCTGTAATGTGTTACAGTGGGGCATCGAAAGCGACCGTTCCATTATTCTTAAAGATTTCGAAAAAATGGATATAAGATTATTGCCTATTAAAGATTATTCTATCGTATATTTCAGCTACCTTCTATACCTACTATAGCCAACCCAGGGCGTAGCTACGTCAGTGCAACCGGCACGTTGCACCAAGATGCCTGGAGTCACGGACCCCGACTCTCAAGGTAGGTATTTGTTCTTGTATTTGTTGTTGGAATAAGGTAATGATTGCTCTGGGGCTGTATTAAATCGCTTTGATTCCAATAAGCAGAATAATTTTGAAGATTCGGGATACTACTCCAACTGTAATAAATTATTTTTTTAATCAGTCTGGAGATGCTGCAGGTAATTATAAAATCAAATTCGTGGTGTTTTAAAATGATGTATTACTACAGCGGTTAAATTTGGAAATTAACTAACTACTGAGCAAACTCAAGGTTTGTTCCGATTTGGCGGAAAAAGAAAATGAACGAGACACGGACAATTACAGAAGTTTTTGTGTCACCTCCAGCAGAGTCTATAGCTTCATAGAAAATGAGATCTTTAACAAAAAAGTCATACGTATCTTGAAGTACATCATTATTATTATTATGCACCCTGTACAAATATAAGAAAGTGAGAACTGTTTTTTCTCAAAGGTTTAATACCTTACATGGAGCAATTTAAGCCAAGTTAAAAGTTGGGAATAAAAATCACCGTCATCTTGGATGAATTAATATTAGAATATTCGCTAGCTCTCGAATATTCATTGGTTCCTTTCGACACAAGAAAATAAACGATCGTTAATAATTACAAAATTCTGCGTCTCCTTCATCTGCAGGTAAGTCCACGTTTTCAACGTATTCTACTTACTCTATTTCTTACCTTAATGTAATAACAACTCGCTTTATAGGAGAAATAATCTCCTTTTTCACAAAATGTGTTGGTGCTCTTCTCCAGGCGACAGCAAACTTTTTGTCAATGAAATGTGCAAGCGGACATTCTCAGGTAATGGTTGTCCTTAATTTATTTTTTTTACTTCTTTAAATGCTTAAATTTTCGATGTTAAAACTTCTTTCATTATATAGTACAATAGGAATCATTTTAACTTTATGACATCATCTGATATAGTCCTGGCCTGATGATGTGAATTTTTTCCAGAAACCGGTCGCGTTTGGCTATTTATAATAAAGAACTTGTAAGAAGAGCAGCGTTCTTTCAAATTTTCTTTATTAAGATGATCTCACCCAGAGTCAACATTCTTTATTATATTTTAGATTATTCCGTTTATATAGAAAGCTAAAAAAGCTAATGAAAGGTTTATTAGTGCACGGTCTTCTTTGATTACGAAATTTCGTAATGAATAGGAACAAATGACAAACCTTTGTAGCAACGTGCAATCAATCGGCGTGCAATCAATTTCTATTTTCCTACCTTGAGGTTCTGCTAACGTAACGAGATAAAAACCCATGCATGATTCGAAGGGAAAATGTGCGTCCGTGTCGACATTTTTCTTGTAACTGGTAGAAGTATTTGCTTGATCAGTCCTCGAGGACAATTTCTAACTTTCGCACATTTCTAAACGTTACCCTCTTCGCACGCATACACGCATTCGTCCACAGACGAAGACGCAACCGTCAATAAGTTGAAAGGAACAACCATCAATCATGCTTTCAAACTACCTATCGAGCAAAAAGAAATTCTTTTTTTCTAAAACGGCAAAATGTTCGTTCCGGAATCGCTCATCCGTTTACCGTGCGCTGGATTAAAGCGGTGAGGAATGGTAGGCGTTATGCGTTTTGCATGTCGCATTTCTTAGCGTGAAGCAGGCTTCCATAGGAAACTAATAGCTGAGTTCGTTTAATACGACAAAGCAAACGTGAATGTGATATTAAGGGATTTTATGAATATATTACATTTGAAATATGCGATTAACTTGTTCCGCATTACAAATGAGGTTTTTCTTTCTTGACTTATGCAGATGTTCATATAATACTTTCTGATTAGAAAACAGGTGTAGGTAAATACCTTTTATTGCCTTTTATGCACTAATAACTACAGAAACAGACAAAATTATTAATTACAAAAAAAAATTAGATCGGGGATGTTATCATATCGAAAACTTATCTAAGCGAGCCTTGACATGCATACAAGTCAGTCAGATAGCTTATGAAATAGAATTTTAGACCGCCAGGTGAAGACTAGAGAGATCGGTAATATGTGTACAAAACATTCTTCGCGAAAAATTCATTATATGAGAAAGCTATCGCCGAGATGGGTCTACTGAGGACTGATCAAAAACGGAATCGCGCGGTAGCTGCAAAACATTGTTTGTTTCTGCAGCGTTAGGTGACTCTAGATGAGACATGAATACATCAATATATACAAGATCGGTCAGCAAGATTGGTTTTTCTGATGAACATGCACCAAAAAATGCGAAGACGATTCTATCAGCCGGAAAAGTTATAGCGACAATTCTTTTGGATTTACAAGACATTTAACTTAATTGATTATTTGTAGAAGGTCGCGCGACAAGCATGCTGATGGAGCGATTCGACGCTGAGGCTCCACTTGGCGAAGAAAAGAGCTCCCTATCATCATGATAACGCCCTGCTCCACTCATCGGCATTTGCAATGGCAAAACTCGTTCAGTTATGAAACGAATTGGTGCCCCAACCATCACATTCGCCAGATTTGGCCCCCTGTGGCTTCTTTCCTTCTCCAAACTTGAGCAAACGGCTTAGCGGAAAGTGGTTTTCGCCAAATGCTATTATTTGGATTGGTTGGAAAAGTTGGAACATCGTTGAACTAAGTATGTAGAGCTACAAGGAAATTTCGAGAAATAAATTTACTGAATGCGTTGTCGTGCATGATAAATTAAAAATAAAACATGTAATTATATGCAACACAACAAATATCATCTTAAATAACCGTAGTTGTCGCTGGTGTGTGTTAGTTCTAAGGTTTCTGTGGCTTTATTTTGTATTTTCCTTTCATTTTGAAACGGATATATTTGTTGGGGGAATAGGCTGAGACTTCCATATTTTTATATTCAAGTACAACATTTTACCGTCGAGCTTCGGAAATGTTTGAATCCGTTGAAGCTAATTGGGCAAATAAGAGCGGTTTCGTCTGCTGTAATGTTTACCTTTTGGTAATTGATTACATTTGAGAGCGCGCGCATTGAAAGTCAACGTCTGTCAGAATCCCATCGCTACATCAGCCCTCGTGATATTTCTTCAGATTTAATACAGTTTCCACCATAGAAATCTGACATATCGAATCAGACAAGCGACAAATTGCTTAAATTTCACTAGGGTAGCTTCCTTTTGACATCATCGTTCTTTACCTGCACGTTACCGGAATAACATGAAATATTAAGGGAGTCTAATTTTAGTACTTGAGAGCTTTATGTTTTCGTTGAATGCGAAATTTTCCAGTGTCTATTTCAAGATTTAACATAATCACGCCAAAAATGTTGCGTACAGTAATTTATCTCTCCCAAAGTGATTTCCAAAGACGACTTATACAGGGTTGGGATAAAGTATGGAACCAAGCAAATATCTTTAAAACGCGAACGATAACATTGCTGAAATGTTACTATTGAGTCCTCATATGGCATGCATTAACGTTTTTTTTTTTGAACAGAGAAAGTTAATTCAAATATAGTATCAAATTGCAATTCGAAAGGCACGTCCTAATTGGCTGCGATCAAACAATCGCTAGCGCAAACAAAGAAATCAAGGAACTGAATTTCCTAAAAGTTCTTTCTCAGTAGTTCCAACTTGTTTATCTCCCATTGTTTAAGTAGAGGAGAAGTTAGGAGAATATTATTATCAAGTCCAGCCAACGACGGTCTTGGTGGAAGGGAAGCAATCACTGGTTTTCTGTTTAATATCTTCATATGTTAAGTCTTCCAATTTGATGTAATATTTTTCTACAGCGATTTTAAGAATGATTTCAGTCGTGTCTCAGTTGTAATTTCGCAAATTAAGCATTGTTGAAGTAATCGTTTTCTTTGATAGTAAATTCTAATGTGCAGTTGTTGGTAGCGCAAAGATCATCTAGTATCACAGAAACAATTTTTCAGCTAGGTGCATCTCATTATCAAAATTAGCTGTTATTAAACAATCGCTATTGCGCTTAAATAAAGCAGCTAGGGGACGCCAATTAATTTCTGACTTCTAGTCTAACATTCATCGTGTTTGGCTATGTTCCCGTTTTATAAGTGTTCATCGCTTGAATACTACTATTGCTTCGACGTAGAAATCGAGGTTGGCTAAATAAGCTTGGGCTTCAGTATGTAACATTTAATCATAGAGTTTGCATGGGAAGATTACACAATTCCAGGTTAGCCACTCCTTTTCAAATTTTAGTACTCATAAAATTTCATTAATTGATATATATTTTAATTTAAATTGCCGAAAGAGTGTTCTAGGAACATTCCAGAATTCTATAGATTCCAAATTTAATTAATTCATTTTGAGAAATCATCACAATACGTAATACTATTATATTGTCATTTATTTGCATTGTTATAGCAATAACTAATTGAGAACTTTAGTGCAAAAAAACTTTATCGATGTTCCATTTGAGAAACAGACCTGACCTTTATGTGCCATTAACACCGACTTATTTTTCCCTTTGTATGTTATAATTTTCGTGTAAATCTAATGTGAATTACCTCAAGATAGTTCCTGTATGTATCAAGATGAATGAGCCATTCGATTGATCCCACTTTATTAGAGAATATTTCATCAATTAAACTTTTCCAATTACAGATATTGTAATAGTACAGAAAATTTGCATCAAGGTATTCGAATATGTTCCGTTGTAGAGAATGTATTATATGAATACCTAATGGGAATTGCGCATACATCTCTATAATAAAACTCAATAAAGTACACCATGGCATAATGCAGCACTGTCTAGATGAAAGTCAATCGCTAGAATAACTAACACGAATTATGTGAGGTTGGAGTTGAATAAACTAGTGTGCAGTGAGGTTTCTGGAATGTGTTTAATTTGTAATTTCTCTTAACCAAAATAGATGTCGTATACTTAATAGTCAGTAGGAGCTGAATTACTCTCAAAACTAACACGAAGTTGGCTTGTGCGGTTTCAAGCAGTCTACATATTAAATAGATTTTCTACTACGTGGTAATACCTATTATAATGTTAACCAACAAATATATTTTTATTAGCATTCCTATTTTTTATTCGTTCCCCATAATTTCGTCATCAACTTGCTTTATTCGACCTTGTTTATCTACTCTTGCTGCCTTCTTTCATACGTATGAATGGGGAGCATTCGTTCGTTAGAACCTGCTAAATCCATTAGAACTCTTGTTAACCATGTTTGGCACATTTGTTTTTATTTTTTCACTTCCCATTCCCTTATGATTACTAATTAAGCCTTGCCGGGCGCGCCAAATGGAGTTACACTACCGGGCGCGTGTTGGTACTGCAGTTTAATTTAGCTACTGTTTCAATATTGCTATACAGAATTACAAAGTAAGATGTACGTAACACACATTTTTTTTACGATTGTGACAAATCCAACCTGTCCTGTGATGCACAAGAAATTCCTTTATCCTTAGTTTTCATGTCAGTTTTATACTCGGATAGAAATACTGAAACATCCCTTGGAAAACTTCAAGTTCCTACTCTTTCCTTGAAGTTTTCTTCTAGCAAATATTGTCTTTCTGTAATTCTTTTGGGCGTTCGCGTTTAGACAACTCGGACGACTGATTAAATGTTTACAGATGGCTCGGGCCTATCTTAGCCTGCCGAAAACATGTTCAATTGTTCAACTGAAAATATCCAGAAGTTTTTACAAACAGCAGCACTTGTTCTAATTCAAACACCGCATCTGCGCCCCATATTTAAACTATAACAAAAACCACAGATAACAAAATAAAGGTAGTGATGTGAATTTTACTCCGAATTATAATTTTGGTGTGATTAACTAAATGTTACATAGTATTCGAATTCATGTAATTAGATATTTTTGGAAAAAAGTGCATCTAGTATGACATACCAGCAACTTTTAAATGTAAATAACTTTCCTACTTTCTGTAACAGCAGACAATGAGAACGCATATGCTTAGTTTCATTAGCACTTTACGTGATATGCGTTTACCTGCAAAATTGTGGTTGCTACAGTAAATGGTTTAACAGTAGTTTAACAGTAATGGTAAAAAAATTAATTGTGAGCTACACTGACAACTATAAAGTCAACTGTTGTGAAGTTCAGACTAGTTGTAAATTTATTTTCAAGGGGGCATTTCTAGGCATTAATTCTGGTAGTTTCATGTTTTGATTAGCTCACGTTTGATGAGCAGAAGTCCATTTTGCTTAATACTTATATTTAATGCTCCTTGGTGGAACCATTTACCGTATTTCTTCTTACATCTCATATGTTGAGGGCAGAAACACAAATGCGAGTCAAGTGTGTAAAAAATGAAAAACCAAGAGCGTATCAGGACGCTCTGGATTCTTTATGGAGAGCAGCGGGTATGCCTTTGCTGAGATCAGAATATAGGGAAAAATTGTTGGGTACCATACTGGAAAAATACACCAAGAGAAACTAAGAAGAAGACATTCATAATAATTTTAACAAGAACAGAAACTGTGTTGCTCACTTTTAATGAAGAAAATCTCGAAATACCGGCAAAATTAGTAATAGTATATAGAATCTAAAGGTTTCCTTTACACAAATTGGAAAAAGCTGAAGATAGCATGGAGAAACATGTACGGAGTGTAAACAAAACCAATTTTCCAATAAAATATTTTCGAGACCAACTGAGCTGAAGAACTAGGATCGATGAGAGTCCTAGACTAGTTTTAAGGATGACTAAATGCCTGTAGACAGTGTAACGGTTATCAATAGCACTGTTATAATAAATCTACATATATAGATGGGCGCCTTTCAATTAAGTCTCAATAGATATAAATTAATAAATGCAAGTTGGCAAGCCAATTATAATACTTCGATTTTCTCGTGTAATTTCATTCCATAGTACAATGTACACAATACGCCGCGGAAGCACATGAGGGAATCGAAGCGCTCTGCAACGCCGCAGACATAGCGTGCCAGCCGTTCCTGCGCGTAGAATAACGTCGCTACTTGGAATGTAATTCAAATGTCAACCCATACTCAAGCCAGTGCATTAGTTTTCTATTTTTTCTATCCAATATCAGTGAAGTAACCCAACAGCGAAATTGTATGTTTTTAGCTTTTCCGTGCTGATGCTGCGGTGAACTACCGCTTGTATAGATTGTGATTGTTATTGCCGCATTCAAGAGAAATTAACGTCGAAATCGCCAATTCTAGAGTATATAGATATAAATTTGTAAAGTGTTTGTAAAGTTTGTCATTTCGGAAAGTACTGATAGCGAAGTGACAAGAAATGGACGTGTGTGCATGGGTGACTAACATGCCACGGTTGCCATATTGAACAATCATTGTACAGGAGCGTCGCTGTTGTGCCTACACTATCGCCCAGATGTATATTTTATTATATATATTATAATATTGGATAAAAGTTATTTATATATAATTTTATTAAAACTCGTTATTTTGACGTCGATTTGTATTATCGAATTTATTTTTAAAAATCAGCAAGAAAACGAACTTTGTGAATAGCAACCTTTCTCTTGACAGTCTTTACCTAGTACACTCGAAAAAGCCAACCTTATTCTATACTATACACCTACTGAGAGCCACTTCTACGACATTACGTTACAAAAATTAGTAATTTTGCAACAAAAACCAACGGATTGACAAGGGAAGCTTATTTTTGTTTAATATGCGTTCCAATGCTTAAAATGCTATTTGTAATGCCGATGCCATTAGCGTCACGAGAAATGACCTCCAACCATTACATGTATAGCCTCTGCCTTCCCTTTCCTTGACTTTGGGCTTTTATTAGGTAAATGCATCTCTAGCAGACTGGTTAAAATACGCTGAAATAGTACAGGATTGAAAGATGGTGAGGCAAGAAGAAGGCCGTATTGTCGGAAGTCAACAGAAAAGCTGTTCAAAAAGATATCAACATTGGACAATTGAAAACAAGAACAAGGGTGATGCGGTCCGACGAAACAAGTATACAGATACTTATACATTAAAAAGATATTGTTTTAAAACTGAATGTACTGATAATCCTAATTTTAAAGGACAAACATTGCTTTTGCTGGACTATTGTTCATTTTTCAACTTTTCGGTGCTCCTGGAAGTACCTTTATGCGAATTACTACTCGTATTCTTCAAAACCTAGGTGGCAAGATCATGATCTGGGGGTGAACGTAATCACAGAGCGCTTGGAAATTATTCCCATGTCACGGTCGCATGAATAGTCCAACGTATATACAAGCCGTGTGCAAGCGTGCAGACCTCAATCCAACCAAGCATTTGTGCTACTTTCCGCGAACTCAACTAAAGGATTACAAATACTTCTCAAAAAATATTCCAGCAGTGCATTGTGAAAAATTGGTGGGTATAATGCCTAAACGTTTACGGACAGTCATTAGAGCCGCAGGAGGCAATGCACGGTTCCAAATTTTATATGGAATTTTACAATGCAACTCCCACTGTAAATATAAGGTTGTGTATATAACACCATGTTCCGGTCCAACCCGGAGACTAGGTTATAACTGCAATAGTAAAATACCGTAAAATAATATTGTATTGCGGAGTAGATAATAGATGTTGTTTGCTGATGTAATTAGGAATTTGGAAAACGTCAATATCCCATTTATAAATTAAAAGAATCGGTTTGACATTGGTATGCATCTGTATTGACGTAGTTGCAGATTAATCTGTAAACGATAGGCGATTATCACAATGTGTGAAGTGTTATCAATTTATCAATTTTATAAGTGGATTAATGTTATCCACTTATGGTTGGTAACGATTAATAAATAACACGAATTCTATTATTCCGGTGAATTCGAAATGCAGTAAACACATATAAACAAATAATTTAATTTATATCTAGTTGTTAGGAAACAAGAAAGGTCATCTATAGTTCACTGAACATTCTCATTTATATAATCCATGGGTATTCTGAGTGAGATGAAGCGATAAATGGGAAAGTTGAAGTAAATAGTCCTTTATTTTCTCACAAAATCCCCAAAATTCCCAAAATTCAAGTGACCTTTCGTTGGCCTGCTGTCACTAGGGCCAACTAGTACAACAAATTAAATACAAGTTGTAGATACATATAACATCGATACTCGCACACTGATGGATGCATTAACGGATCCGTAAATGCCTTTGATATGCGTATAAGGAAACCAAATGACTTGGAAGCAGATATACATACATCACGGATGTGTTGGGCATAACTCAGTTAGCGGTTAAAGATCACGCCTAAATCCTTGACGACAAAATCACAAGCGATGGGAAACTCATCAATGAAGTAAATTTGTTTAAGTTTCTTATAATACTACACTTTCCAACGTTCAAGCTAAACCGATCATTGTTACGCCAATCTACAATTGTTTTCAAACCTTGCAACAGCTCCATACTCTCGGAGACTATATGCACTATGTGACAAGTGGTCTAAGATTTGAGTCCTGGATATGTGCGTAAGATCTAAATCCATTGTGCTAAACATAATTGGATCTCAGTTTACTGGGGAGCAGGGTAAGAAGCGGTGTAGTTAATCCAAGCTTAATTTCCGAAATACAATTCCGTGGCCAATAGAGTCGAATCCTCACGATCAAGCTCCTCTGCAATGTCTTGGGTAATGGCAGTTTATTTGGAGTGGAGCCTCCCCGATCCCATGCTGTAGATTTTAATTAAAGTTTTATTGCAGAAGCTTCAATTTAATCGCAATTAGATTACCTACTTAATTGTACGCATTTTAGGTGTTACTACTGTGAATTATAAGTTTGCCTACTGCATAACTAAAAGACTTCGACCTGATCATATCTATTTGTTGGAGGCGTTGCCTTGCTCTGAACCAGAAACGGATTCGAATGAATACTTTCGAAGCTCTGTCGAAGCAGTTGAAGTAAAGTAAGTTAAAGTTTTGACGTCGATTAATAACTGTAAACAGTACTTGGATTCACAAGAACACTCCTGAAGTTAAAGCACAATCAAAACAGTCGATTGTGAAGCGTGCGTCGACTCCGAAAGAGGCGAAGATTGTCCCATTGCTCGAGAATGTCACGGCGACTGGTTGTTGGGATACTCGTAGAGTTGTGATAATCGACTATCTTGAAAAAGGAAAAGCGATTACGGAGGCACACTATGCATAATTACTTGGCAAAATGAAGGCAGAAATAAATATTACTTGTACTTTGGATCTTGCTAGTTTCCAGTTCTCTTTCAACGATTTCTTAAAAGTAACGAGAAAATAATAGGAGTAACATTAATAAGGCTGGCCTTGAGATGACTGCGATCGAAGTGTCATGTTGGCAAGACATATGTTAGTTCTCGTTAATAAATGCACTACACGTTGCTGTGTCTCCCATATTATTTTTATGATACTTTGGGCTGTGTGTTATAAATCGCATCATTTCTGCAAGGCTGCTCTGGATTGCAATTTGGTGCTTGCTGGAAAAATGATACGAAAGGATCCATTAATAGCAAAAACCCATTACAGAAAATAAGATAAAAAAATCAAGGGTACGCTGCGTTTTTATTTTTATCTTCAGGCGGTTATAAATCGCATCATTTCTGCAAGGCTGCTCTGGATTGCAATTTGGTGCTTGCTGGAAAAATGATACGAAAGGATCCATTAATAGCAAAAAATCATTACAGAAAATAAAATATCAAATCAAGGGGACGCTGCGTTTTTATTTTTATCTTCAGGGACAGGCGCCATTGTTGCAATAACTCTTATATTATTTTGATATGTGATCAACTACAGTCATGCTACTCAACAAAATAAATGTAGAGGCTACAGTGGCATCGTTAAACGAGATAAAACCGAAAACGAGGATGGCGAGGAGCGCACATTGATGAGCCGGAAAACGTTCCCACGTGATGCATTACGTCTAAATGGGAGGATTGTCTTATTACGGTATTTTACGACGGATGATGGAAATCAATTGGTTTTAAGTAGCTTATTACAGAGAAATAAAATCAACTACGGTAAGCGCTTTAGATTTGTATCAATATAAAAACAACAATTTTCAGAGATTTTTGATTTGCAGAATTGCAATCAAACAGACATAGGCATTTATCTCCAAACATGACTGATATTGATTGAAATGTTTCAATACAACCTTATACGTGTAGGAGTTTTATAAGCGACATCTTACATATTAAAATTTTACAGTTGAAAACGCCAAATTGGATCTAACAATATACATGTGCTTTCTCTATTCAGTAATTCAAAACTATATGGAGAGGAAGCTTCGCTTACAGATCAAAACGTGATTTAGGAATGCTTCCGTATAAGAAATATACGTATGTATATATTCATTATAAGTGATAGAGATATACACCTGCATTTTAAAATTTATACTCCTTTACTAACTGGCAATAGCCGCTGTACATGTACACAAACTTTTTCGGCAAATATGGTGGATGTGGAAGCAATTCGTATCCTAACTCATGAAATTTTGCCATGCCGACGACGCACGTGTACATTGTCTTGAAGAAACAGAGTTCCTCTATTCAGCAAATGCGACGTTTTTCTTTCATAGCATTATTAAAACGATTCAATAATACTCGCCATTAACCGTTTTTCCTTTTTCATGCCGTGTACATTTTGCGGTTTATGCCGTGTACATTCCAAAACACTACGCCCATGATCTCCTCGGCTGATAAACTGGCCTTGGTGCTCTTTGGTGCCGGTTGGCCATGAAAAACCCGCTGCTTAAATTGTTCTTTGGTCTCTGGTGTGCTGTGATCAGCAGTTATGAATCGCCACCAAAAATCATTCGGGTTGAGCTTTAACATCGCCAAACATTCCTTTGAAGTTAATACACGTGCGTGTTTATGGTCAATTGGGAGCAATCGCGGCATCTATCTCATCTCTCAAATGAGTTGTTAAACTGCTATGCACCCGGTCAATTGAGATGCTCACGACCTCATCAATTTCATGCACTTTCAATCTCATTCATTACCATATCGTGAATTTTTTCAATCATTTCTCTTTAATTGGACGACCTGCATGTTCTTCGTCAAAAACGTTCGTATGGCGTTTAAATTGATCTATACAATATTTTATGGTCGATAATTCCACATTTATCTTATCACTCGTTTTCATTTCCAAAAGAAAATTTTTAACAACTGCATTATATCAATTTTTTCCATTGTTGTTAAATTGCAAAAGTTGTTCACTCTGAATGGCTGGTCATTCTCAAACCAACTGAACCATTTGAAAACTTGATCAAAGGTTACTTCATAACATATTTATATTATTTTTTATTAATATATTAATTAGTACTTATCAAACCCTCCTAGTACATAGAATGTACAGTACGTGTATTGCACTGTGTTGTATTCGAAATATGAATGTGATAGATGGTTTTTAGTGCTTTTTTTGTATTATTGTAAGAGTATTAAAAATTCTAGATTAAAGAGAATTTAACTATATATTTTGAAAGAAAATATTCAAATACATCATATTCATTTACACATTTATACAACATATAGGAGAATAAATAGTTATGTAAATTGTAAAAAAGGATATAAAATTTGAATACATAGGCGAAAGGAGAAAAGAAAATACTACTCATTTTGCAATTAGTTGCAATTATCATTATTGTAAATATTTTAATCTCATTGTTAGTGATGCTTCCGTTCTCTCGGGCTACGCAAAATATTTCGTGGGCGACGTAATTAACTATAATTAACTAGGAATAATTATTTAATTATTTTCAATCGTTTATAATTTTCAGATCGCGCAATTTCCTGTTTCGGATATAGTTTACTTTAACGTGTTTGTGTCGAATAAATCCCCTACAATATTAGTTTTTATTGTGGAATTATTTGTTTAGGAATACTATTGAAAAGGCGACGGTTATATTAATAAATGAAGTGACAAAAAAAAACAAACCCGCAGAAGCTGTCGCTTACAGTATAAACAATTTAGTTAGGCACAGAATGTAGCACTCGAGATATGGCGGATGTAAAACAGAAACTCAGTAGTGCCTCTAAATATAAAAACGCTTATGTTTAAGCAAAATATTCCATTATATCAGTTATTATTAGTTGATTATTAACCTTGAGCGCCAACGTCAACAGACACTGCAAGGATTTCCCAAAATCACCTTACGTAATAGTAAATCTGGAGATAATCTAATTATAAATACAGTTTTGGCCAACAAAACAGAGCACGTGTAGATTTTCGCAAATATAGAACAATTCCTCCTAATATAAGCAAAGAAATAGTGAAACATTGTTACGTAAATTATTCTAAAACGGCATACAGATGTTCCTCTGAGAAACCAAATTAAATCAGGATACAAATAATTCCAGGTATCAAAATCGTTTTATTTCATTGTTTAGTAGCATGAATTCGCATACCGATTAAATCAAACTCTAGCAAAAAGTGAATATTTTTCTGTAAATATTTACTATTATTACGGTAAAACAGCAACAAATTTCGAGCTTCTTAAAAATCCCGTAAACTAAACTTGCTCAAAACTTAAGGTATTCATGTCGTTCAGGTCAGTTAGCCGTAAACAGGTGTGAAAAACCAAGAACCGGCCGTCTCACAAAACCAACAATCGTATGCATCACTTTTTTCAGAGGACGTTTTAGAGAATATTCTTTTTTCAATAACACAACGGTCTCTGTCACATAGCTCCAAAAGCTGAAGATTGGATACACGAAAATAGATTCCATTACCTGGCCGGCCCAATTTTCATGCCTAAATTCAATTTAGCATTTGTGGCCATTTGCGAAAACTAAACTAAAGTTCACTCTTCAATAACGCTACTTAAAGCCAAAATAAAAGAAGTGTGAAAGATACTCTACCGTTGTATTGCGAAAAATTGGTGGGGACAAAACCTAAGCGTATATAGGCAGTCATTAAACTGGAGTAGGTTATACACGATAGTAGCTTACGTGCATGTAAATACCATTGTTAATAAATGTCAATACAGTTTTAAGTTTTTGAAGTTTAAGGAGCTGTGTTTTATTGGCTAAGGCTGTGTTTAGAAATCTACTCTAAACGCTTGTAATTGCGAGTAACTGTTGCTTAAAAAAAGCATTGATATATGGTTACTAACATAATTAGGATATTGAATTAAGCATTCGTGCCATTTAACTAGGTGTTAATGCAAGAATTAGCATTACATCTTTAGCAAAATAGTTGACTTTGCGGGGATTTAATACTATATTAAAGCACACTGTACATTTTACCTTTTATGACTAATTACCGCGAACGTCTACGCAAATAAATAATCATTTTTGACGTAAGGAGATAGCGTTTATTGTTTTTTTTTTTTTTGTACATAAAAGGTTCTCGAGATACATTGTGATTGGTAACTAGTTAAGACGTCAATGGAATTAGATAACAAAACAATGCAATCTGATCTTAAGTATAGCACGTATTACTCATTTCAATAATCTTCGATAGCGACAGTGGTCTTAAATATCGTGACACTAGAGATTTACATCCGTTTCAAACGCGACTAGTTACAATGTGCGATCTCGCAGTGATGCGTTTACCTCGTGATTTTATAGACAAATTAGTGTGTGTGGAATGTAAAGATTATTTGCGTATCGGGCCGATCAAAACTACTTTAAGCGGCGAAAGTGTATGTGGAAAATGTTCGGTCAATCCAAAATTTGTAGCTGCGATTGCTGCGAAGTGTCTCACCGAATTATTAAGTGCGATTAGCTTTCCGTGCAGATATGAAAATTATGGATGCGCGGAATATCTCCCCTTCAACGACACTTCGAAACATGAAGAAAAGTGTGTTTATCGGGCGTACTGTTGTCCAGTAGATCCTGTCATGTGTGGTTGGTTTGGCATTATGCCGCAGATCCTACAGCACTATAGGGAATGTCATCAAAATGAAATTATGTCGGAACCAATGTTTGAAATACGTACTGACGATTCAATTGAAGAAACTCGACTTTACATGTTGGAACAGTTTGGTTTTCTTGTGAAAACTAAAATATCTATAAAAGAAGATAAACTATGGATAAACCTTGAGTATATCGGTAACGAAGATATTACAAAAGAGATTCAGTATAAATTAATATTCCACGATGAAGACGTAGATGGCTTTCAAGTAATATTGAAAGAACGTAATCCAGCCGTTATGTCGCATCAACCATCCTTTTCCTTTGATTTAAATAACTTTAACTCAGTTAGCCTGAAACCTTTACTAAGCGTTTTAAAGAATCCAGATAGATTATTCTGTACTCTAAGCATCTACGTTCCTAGAAAAGTAGTTGGTGACATGCAGAACACATTGAGTAAGATTAAATGTTCCATTTGTCACGTTCACATGTCTTTGCCAATTTATCAATGTCCGGATGGTCATAACATCTGCTCGGATTGTACATCATACAATAATAAATGTAAGCTATGTAAAAAAAGCAATGTGATATTTGAGCGCAATTCTGAACTGGAGTTAATTTGCGTTAGTCATTTATTAAAATGTCGTTGGTCCAAATGTAACCAAATATTTAGCGAATCTCACATACGAAAGCATGAACAAAAATGTGCTTACAAACACTACAAGTGCCCTAAATGCAGCCACTTTCACGGTGGAGAAGATAAAATGAAAAAGCACTTCGCCAAGGAGCATGAAAATCGTCCACTGCGTGCCTTGGATGTAACAATTATTCAAGGAGATACTCCGGCGTACGATTTTTTTGTCATGGCTTTCGGTGAGATCTTCGGTTGTTCACTGTTTTGGACGGATAGCAGTGAAAGGAACTTCGCAGTTTGGTACTATGGCCCTCCAAGGTTTCACAACGCTTACATATTCCTCGTTGAAGTTCGAACTCCTGACAATTTGGCTGCACTAAAAACATATGAACTATCAAAATGCTCTCCATGTGACGATTGTTACACTTTCAATTTAAAAATTTCCAATGAAGATATTGCTAAGTTTGGAAATAATTTTGATTTCGCCTTCAAAATTATGGAGAAGACTAATTTATAACATTGACGACCTTTTGTTCTATTGTTTCCTAAATTGAAATCATTTCTGTTTAGTTCTGCTAAATAGTTTGTAGCAATGTAAATGTTAGTATTGTTAAGTAAAATAAATGCTACTGTGGCAACAACTAAAGACATTGTAGAATCTGCTTTCAATTGATGAAATATATCTCGCTCTCTTACCAAATAAATATTTAATAAAATGCAATGTTAATAATCGAACAAAGAACCATTACTTTTATATACCCCTATTACTATAATCTGACTATGTATTTGTAAGAAGAATCATTAGTTAAAGAAGGGAAAGAAGGGTTTCTGAGATACCACTTTCATCGTTGTACTTATCCTTTTCTCCTTCATATAATTACAAACATAGGTAGTTAACTACGAAAGAAGTATACCTTTCACTCACTGTCGATGTATATTTTTATAATAAAAATTACAACACAATCTAGAGACACTCACGTGTCTCAGTTTAATATAAGTAACTTGTATTTGTACGGTGAATGTATTAAAACATAAAGTTAATTCCTTACTAGGTACTCATTTCTGTTAATTCTCCATGAAATAGTTGACTTCTTTCTGATTACAATCATATTCATGCGCCCTTAAGAAATGGTTGAAGAAATATTTAGAAGAACGGGATACTTTTATTTTAAAATGGTTAATATGACGTTGCAACACCTTCTCTTATATGTATTTATAAAGTACCAAGTAAATAAATTGAGACCATTATTAGAATTTTATTATTAAATATTTACATTAAAAGTAAAACGTTCAATATGTCTGAGAAAGTTTCTTTGAAGAGGTTAACCAAGTACACAAAATTACAAAAAAAACAGAGAAGACAAAAATAGTAAGTAATTTATTATGTGAAAAAGTGTTTGTAATACGTCAAAACGTCATGCGCAAGTGAAACGAAAATACATAATGCAAATAACTGAACTAAAAAAGTAATCAAAGTGGATACGAAATAAAAAGAAAATAAATGGATTAACTGTAAATTAATACATAGAAATTATAATAGAAAAGGCTCTTTCAAACTATAGAAAACATGTTCTAATAGATATCTTTAGATAGCTTTATCTGCTGTCTGAATTTTTTGTATATACTATTTTTTTTTTGGGGGTGGCAAAATTTTAACTCCCAAGTTGCAAACTCCAGAAAATGTTAATGTCATAGTGCATTGTGGCGTAACTTATTCTTTTCTCGTTGTTATAGTTATGGAAGGCAGTATTTGTTGGAATGCTATCTTTGATTTTAAATATATAGCAACAAGCTTCTAGTATATATATATATATATATATACAAAGTAATGGCAGAATGTGATGCTCTTTACGGTTTGCATGAAACAGTAAGGTGAATTCCCCCAATGCATCGTACTATCGCTTCTATACGAAAAAAACTTGCTGGGCGCCCGCAGACGTCCCCCATAGAAGGCTAGAATACACTTCCGCGTAATATAATAAATATATTCTTTCGTATGGTAAGCTTTCCGGTTTCAAGGTTAATATTATATCTTCTCAGTATTTAATAGTTTTGCAAAATAAATATCAAGTTTTGTAAAACCCGCATTCGCTTTTCCCAAATGAACACAGAAGCCGTATAATATCTACTTCAGACCTTATTTGGTGTGTAAATTTACAGCAAGATACATAGGAATATACACCGAAAGAAGATCCGATTTTCTCTGCGTCGGCAAACATTATTTTTCTATTTTTTCAGTTTCCGAGTTGTATTTATCGTATTCCATGTCCGTTGCGTGACGAAAATCTTTACAACTTCCGCGATTTTTCTTAGAGCTGGATGCGAGAGTGTCAGAAAAAATCTAAATCCCCCACGGATAACGGTTTAAATAAATTACGGGATATTTGTATACCAGGGGAGATGGAAAAAAGCAGTGACATCCACAACGATCCTAATGGCAACGTTATATCACTTCCGAATGGCTGTTTATTTATTTGTGTAAAACATGGATATCGTTAGAACGACACGGCATATTAGAATAGCGACCAACCTCATTATGAAGGTACATTTACTATGTATTAACTAAACGTGGGAGCACCGAGGGGAATAACGGAGAAAATTTTTATAGCTTCAGGCAGGTTACAAGGATTTTTCTTTGGATTAACTTTTATGAATTACGTAAAGGGAAAATGATAAAACGTAATTAAGATGCCAAACCAAAATATTTTTAATTATGTCAATTTTTGTGTCTTTAAAAATGTAGGTCTTAAAAGATTATCTACTTCGATACAGCTGAATTAAACATTGTTGAAAAACTAAATACACAGTAGAACCAAGTTGAAGATATTTTCAATTTAAGTACTTACATGTACTTATTTTCTTATTCATTCCGTTGGAATTGTCAAACGCAGAAGTTTAAATAAGACATAATTTGAAACAGTACGTACTGGTTTCGAACTATACACAGCTCATTTTTAGACAAGAGTTAATATAAAGCAGTTAAGAATTGTCGAAATAATACTTAAATTTGTAAAATATATTTCACTAATTGCACTTATTACACAATTAGTTTTTGGAAGTGTAAAATTCAGTGTATATGAAGGCGAACATAACATATTAAAATGATTAGTGTGCTAGCTCGAAACTGGTAGCTATTTATATTAAAGAGGTTTGTGGGATTAGGACCCGTATTCTCCATTTACCTCAATGTAATTAAACTTGTCGATGTTGTAAATTAGATTAAAGATTAATCAATGCAACTGAGGTGATATTACACATCATCAAAGAACTTCAAACAAGCAATAACGTAAGCTTCCACAGCAAGAGTCAGTTAAAACTAAACGTGTTCCGGGTTCGGAGCGTGTCATGTCGTTTTTTGTTAAACGAAAACTCGACGTTTCACCCGCAATCACAGAGTGGAAGGGGGAGGTATGTGCATACCTACAGTAACTGTTTCGACAGAAGTAACGAAAGCAGGAAGAGTAACGAAAATACCGAATTCGATGTAACAGTTACAAACAGCGAAAGTAACTTAGGCACAAGGAATGAAAAGTAACGAAACTCTACGCCTATACTGCAACACGTTCAAATACGTCTGTTACTTTTAACTAACAAGAGACAAAAACAATAATACACGCTGTACCAGGAAGGAGGAAATGTATAACGACCATCTCTCATCGAATCTTGTCTTTTTTATTTAATATACATATATAAATTAGGCAGAATTTCCACGAGGCTCGTGCACTTGTCAGAATGAGATAGTTGTATATAACGTAATGCGATCGTTTGTACGGTTACCTTCCCGCTATTCCACCGCCTTGCGCTTAAAATAGAGTTCACATCTACCCTATGTGAAATCATACACTGTCAAACTTTAACGTTACCTTCTGCGCTTGTTTTTGAATTCGTATCCCATGATTACTGCTAATAATCATAGCATGTAACGTTTCTGTGCAATTCTGTACACCACAGAAGTAATTATGGATGTCAACAGGTAAATTTAGGTTGGGTTACGGCAAAGCTTACTTCAATCAAAAATTAATAGTATTGATAATTTTTGTAAAAACTTTTTCATCTTGTGAAATCCATTTATTCTTTAAGGCACGACCCCGAAGGTTCTACAGTCATTTCAAATAGCTTTTTTATTTGTCATGCTGCTAATATTATTACATAAACAAGAAAACTAGACACCAAAATAGAAAGCGATTGAATGCATCATCCGTTCGCCAGCAACTCTATCAATTCAATCAATTCTAAGAGAACACTGAGGAATTCTATTATTTCGTATATAAAAGAAATTATAGAATTGGAAATATATACAAGAATTAATAATTAAAACCATTAAAATATAAAATAAACCCAAAAATCCGGAATTTTTAATTTTATAACGGTGAGTTTGTATCAAGGGCTATTTTTACATAGTTTTTAGGGTAGAACTGTACGTTTACCTCAAATTTCAGGTAATACTCAATAATCTTTGTATTATAAAGCTGCAGCTTGCAGGGCTAAAATTCCGGAATTTTTCTATAGTGTACGGCAATTACCAATGCATAACCTAAAACATACAGAGAATCCCAAACTTCCGGATTTTTAAATTTGCTTTCATTGTGTAAGTGCAAAAAGTGTAAGTAAAAGTGTAAAGTAAAAAGTGGAAGCAAAAATTATCTCGTGACATTATAGAATTAGTCAGAGCTAAATCAAGTGTTGGACTGCTAGTACCTGATATAAAATACCTCACTACCTCAATGATATGAGCTGTCAGTGCATAGGGCTAAATAAATTATCAAAGTAAAGAGTCCTCAGTGGCTAATAATTAGCTTGTTTTAAATAGAACATACGGTACATTTTAATGGTTTTTTGATGTGTGCCTAAGTGCCTTTATGAAGTATGATTGCCTGTAATTTTGTACATAGCTACAAATATATTGAAACAAAGAATTATATCTGATCGATTTGCAAAGTTATTGGGTTGTGTATACGATTTGGTTGCATATTTCTACTCCGAAGTCCTTATTATCGTATTTTTTTTTTCTTGTTAACTCGATTTCTTTGTTGTTAGCGTGTATTGTCTGTTATATTTTTTCAGTAAATTGAGAATTTTCTTGGGAGGAATTGTCCTGTGTGTATGTGAGGTCTTTTCAGAAAACGCTTAGAGTGACTTCCACAAGCATTTTGTGTGGTGTAATTAAAAACAAATGGAGGGTGTAAGACAGTGAATAATTGTACTTCTGCAAATAAATATAAAAATAAAAGAAATAAACATACGATTTTTTATTTCTTCGAATAAATAATGTACAATCTTTTTGTTTCTTATTGTTTTAGGCTACTCTAGCCATCCTGGACAAGTTAGATCTGGATCCGGAGAAGCCCAGCGTTGAAGAGGTACCTAGATTGTTCGGATATGCGGATGCCATCATACTGGGACGCTTACCAAGTGGCAGAAGTTCAAACCGAAGATTTGGCATGTTAAGGACTTAACATTTTATTTTTTGTTTTATTTTATTTTATAAATTTAACCATTTTTATTTATTTGAAAGTAAACTTTGTTTGTGTCTATTTTATGATAAATTGTTTCTTTTGTTTTGCGTTGTATAAATTTATATATTCCATATTTAGCATCATTTACTTTAACTTGTGCGCATTCAATGTAAAAATATGTATAATTTCTTATAAAGTTCGCAAATATTTAAAATTCGTCAATGTTCTAATTAAAAATATCTTTAATAGTCATTTATTATATCTGTTTGATGGAGCTCCTGCTAATGCATGTATCAGATCGAGCGCCAGGTAAGGATTGTCCGCCAGTTACCGCCAGTAACGTACACTTACGTACAAGTTATCGAAACTTCGTCGGAAGTCGGACGTATGAACATGACTGCCTGTCTTCGCTCTTTCGCTTGTGAGTCACGCAGCGCTCAGACCCGCACTATCGTTGGTTTCTGATTTTTCCGCTTATACATGGGGACAGTAGCTCGGAGCAAGATACTAGAGGTGGTGTATCAGATAAGTACACGAAATAACGCGAGCGTCTGGGTAGCCGTGAGTTGTATAGCATCTCTTTGCGGTAGTGATCGGCTATTTGCTGCTGTCGCCCAACCAGACATCATGCTCCGGTAGGGTTTTGTGGTGACCCTCGCGTTAGACATTCAATGTTCCGATACATTTGAATGCGTACACAAAGAAGGAACCGAATTATGAAATCCATATAGTATGCTATTTATGTATTTGAATTTATATATATAATATTATATATATAATTTGAGATCAGCTGATTAAGCGAGTAAACACATAAGAATTACATATAAGCAATTGGTCCTTTCGCCTCACAAGAAAGATACACAGAAGCAGACGACTAGCGGCATTGTTCTTCAAACTAGGAGGTGTTTTTTTGTTATATTCTTCAGAGTTTAGTAAGTAAAAGATTCCAGTTTCAAGCAAAAAGCAACAAAACATTGTTCAGAATTGGCGAATTTTGAAAACTCACTTTCAAATGAATGTAACTGCTACGACATTCAAAACTGACCAATTCAAATAGAAACACCACAAGTTTCAACAATCTTTCTGTTGAAGTACTATCTTTCGGGTTTTGCCGTGTTTAATGCACTAAAGACATTGTAACAATCCGTTTTATATCAGTAAGGTTGAGTCGAGGCTGTTACACCTTCTTGATCTTAAACACCACAAAAGTTTCTATTTCTTTGAAAAACTTTTTCTTAATTTGAATATGTATGTGCCATTACCAACACTCGTTAATCTGAATGAACAGTAATTATTTATCAATAACGAGTTTACAAGGTTTTAGTTAACTACTCTCTGTAGTACTACTTGTAGTATGACAGATCATCATTCTGTTATGGCTCGCTAATTTTACTAGGCAGTCTGAAATTAAACCTTAGCATCTTTTCGTTATTTTACAGTATTACTTTTGGCTTTCACTTCATATTACCTTTCCAAT
The DNA here is from genome assembly GCA_902654985.2 of Oryctes borbonicus. NCBI lineage: Eukaryota > Metazoa > Arthropoda > Insecta > Coleoptera > Scarabaeidae > Oryctes > Oryctes borbonicus. The sequence continues at coordinate 9,122,884 of LR736859.1, read as the reverse complement.
TCCATACTATTAGTGATAGACTTATTAGACTCACATAAGATGTGGAATTATTAAAGTAAATTGAAATCGGCAAATTTTTGTATTTTCAAAATATCTTAAAATTAAAGAAACGGGTGAATTTGAAATAAGATGTGTTGCAAGTATTGAATTTTGAGAAACATTCGCCATTTAATTGTTGCTTTATATCTTCCAACAACCAATGGTGAGCATGGAAATGTGGACACATTGTACGCATAGAAATGGTTTTCATTAAAATCATTGGAGCTTAACAACAACTAACTGAATTTTAACTTCTCGACAATTGGGATTAGCAGGTCTACGAATATTGTACTCCAGTGATTTAAAAATACCGTTCCATTAAAATACTGAAATGGAAGGCTTATAATTCTCATAACTCGTTCAAAGCTGCCTCAATATGATAGTAACTTCCACTGATATGTATATTAATTATTGAATATATTCTTTTAACTGTTATTGGTAAAATCAACCTCTAAAAGCTCCAACTGTATACTTCCCACACAACACAACAACTAAATCAAATAACTAACATGAGAACCAACATATTACCAAATATTTTCGGTAATACTTTTAGTGTTGCCACAAGAACGTATTTCTCAAGACTGATAACAATGGATTAAAGCTGTATGTTATTGCTTGAATTTTTTTTATATTTGACAGTATTGATGTCTTAACATACTAATGCGCTTAGCCTCATTGAAAACCAAAATTCTTCGAGAGTTGGAAAGTGCCAAAGAATTATACTCAGTTAAGTGATAACTTTACAACGCTCCAATTTGTATGCATCCGCAAAATAAATAGTGTTTGTCTTCAAATAACTATCGAAATTTACCTTTTAAATTATAACAATTGCTCGTTTACTGAGCTTTTATCAAATATTTTACATATGTTATTCTATTGAGTCATTGTACACATATTGCATTCTACAAACACACAATTTCTGTTACTTTATCAATAATGGAAGACATTTTGCAGATATTAATTCTGACCACGAAACCGCCGTAATATTTTTATCGATCATGGCGGTGAAGTTATTGCTCCTATAGAACAACGCCGGAATACAAACTAACCAACAATAGTATTCCAAATACCAGGAGTTTTGCTTAAAAATAACCAAATAAAATACAGTAAAACCTGCCGAACCTTCTTTAATACACATTTTGGAAGTCTATCTAACATTAATAGTGCCGACATTTTGAAAAGTTTTGTGTCAAGCGATTGAAGAAACGAAACTAAGGGAGCCGGTGTCGACGAAACTTTTGTAATCCACAAACACGCTGAACTGAAACGTATCCAGAGAGAAGTGGACGTGATCGAGGGAATGATTGCACGTGTTTGCTGTTGTCTTAAAACCCCCATAAAGGGAAAGCGTGTACTTAAGTACATGCAGGATTCGCTTGATTTTTATATACGTATATACATATGTGCAGGATACCCTAACCTTCTGGAATTGTACAATTGTGCTTGTTTTGTAATAGCACGAACCTGAAATTCTTTGATATAATGGAGCTCATAGAGTATCTTTCAAAAGTATTTTCATGTTCAGGGTGATCGATAAATAGCGAAACAGGCACTTGCTCTGTTTATTTTTAACTAAATTTATTGTATATTATTATGTTTTCGATGTTTCTATCTATAAATAAAACAAATAATAGATTTCGAGATACTCATAATTTTGTCTTCAATTGTCTAAATGATGTAGCTATTTCTTTTAAAATATTCGAAATGCAAATACATGTTGGGTAAATGTTAACAAAATTAAATCCACACTTAGCTCTAGAGATGGTATTAAAACGCCTTCGAATCATATAAGATCCTTCTTCTTTAAACAGCGCCATATTTTTTTGTATCTACCGCATGGAAAATTTAACCTCTAACAATGCAAAATGAATATAAATGAGATATTTATTGTTAAACGCAAGACCTGCTTCTTAGTATCAGATCTAAGTAGCTTCTGGCATTTGTATTATTTGATTACTATGATAACGGTAAACAAAACATTTTGTTAAGACGCTGGTGGCAATTTTGGTATATGATTTCATTGTGGCTGATAGTAATATGTATTGTAATGTTTTACGTGGGAAAAATAGAGAAAATACCAACGTTTTATACTTTTCGGAAATTATTTGGATGAAATTGAGGGTCATAAAACCCTAAAAGTGCAACTAAAACGCTCTTTCAGCAATTTAAATTTTCATTTGAATTGATAAATGAGTCTTTGCATGAGATGTATAAATTTAAAGGAATACTAACCTTATTTGTCTAAATTCCACTTCATGAACGCTACGCTTATCTGTTTCTTGTTGGAACTCAGCGACTTCTGAATAATTATTTGACTCCTTCTTGAATTCTTCAAATTAACATCTTTTAATTGCAGATTTATTTAGATACAAGTTACTTGGGTGGCAGATAGACTCAAAGTGAAATATAATTTTAGCTCTTTGATGACATTTTATACTACCTAGAACACCGCAACGTGAAGTTTTACTGAGAATTTTAATGAAGACGAACCGAACGATTATTGATTGGTGAGATTACCTTTCTATATGATTAAATTTTACGAGTCTTGTTGTACCTAGGTTTTACATTAATTTAGAAGTTGTCAAAAAGTACAAAAGATGTAATTGTCCGTTCTCCCCACTACCGTCGTGCTGGACTTGTATTATCCTTCACCAACGTTCCAAAAATAATAGCCCAGAAAAGGAATTTTCGTTTAGAAATCGAGATTCCTTCCAGTCGATGGACCTTCACTTTCGATGAGGCGACAAACAAAGTCACTAGATGTTATATGTGAAATTATAGCCACTAGAATGTTCATTACCACCTACTACTAACTTTATATGTTTATAACCTTTTCTTGACTGAATTCATTACTATTTCATAAAAACTTATTGCGGGAAACAATTTTGCCCTAAAGCTTTTGCTCTATCTCTTACCATTAGCGAGTTATATGCATTGGTGGCATGGAGTGGAACATTTCCAAATTTCAAAATTCAAAGATTAATTTCATCCACCCAGGGTGAATATTTGCAGAAAAATAAAATTACGTAATACATACCTGTATGTGCTCCACACGTCCCCAAAGTTTTATAATTTTTTGAATTTTCGGGTTCGAGGTTATCCTTTTGAGGGAGAGGAGCTCATTAAGTGTTAATTATGGATTTTGATGAAATTCGCACCTTAAAAGGAATAATGTATACAGAATATAGAGTATTACTTAATTTTTTTAAGGACGGAACATGCACATTAACGCATTTCTCTCTATCGTAGGCTACAGATAGTTCAAATGCAGCACATGCTATGAAATTTCATCTTAGTCTAAGAATAATAACTAATAAGTTTAATGGGTACTATATTCACACTCTAGAAAGATCCAATGGTTGAAATTTGATTAAATCAGGTCCAAATTTTTAAATTTACAAATTTTTCATTTATTTTAAGTATGCAATTTTCATAATCTATTACTACATTATGTTTATTTGAGAAATCTGCATCTATTATGGCATCATAATTTAAGCAACTAATAATTAAAAATTTACAATCATAATTAATGACACATACTCTTTAGTAAGAATTTCCCCATAGAAGCTTTAATTTCTATATTACTGCTAAGAGATTTTCTTTTGAAGTTTACATAAAATCCATTTTTGGATATTATCCTGCTCAATATAAGCCTTACTTCAGATCCAGAGTCAAACAAAACTATCATTTCTAAATTTTTACTCTTACGAGTATTATTTTCTGTAATTATTTTGTTTTCTGCAAATTTTATTATTTCTTTTGGACGCTCATAATTGTTGTCGAAAATAATATACTTAGAATATATAACTTGTTTTACTTAGATTTGTATTCTCTTGAATTATTAGAATTTTGTAAAGTCGAAGGGAAATCTGATTGTGATTGTCATTTTACTACTCTATTACTTTTTGAACTTTTATATTCCTTAAATGTCACCTATTTACATCTAAATTATTTTTGCAAACAATTTAGATCTTATCTCGGCTAGTGAAGTGGTGGACTGTTAGACATATCTGACCAGGATCTGGTAGTTTGCAATATTAACATTTCTAAACCTAAAAATGACCCAATCACTTGCACTTTTAGGGATTTTAAAAATATAAATTTCACTCAGTTTGTTTTCGATTTCGATGTGTTATCATTACATAAGATTGATAAACTTACAGATATTGATGCGAAGGTGGATTTCCTAACAGATGCGTTGCTTTGTTTAATTGACGACCATGCTTAAAGGAAGCATGGTTCCTCGAAAATTTTCAAAAAACGCTGCGCCGTGGCTAACAGATGATGTCAAATTATTGATGAATTTGCGTGATAAGGTTAAAGCAAAATATCCTACGTCTCACAATTCAACACATTAGAAATATTACAAGGCTCTGCGAAATCTAAGACGTATAACTATCAAGCTTGAGAAAAAAGCCTGCTTTGAGTTAGCTTTGAAGAATAGTAGGACACTTTTTAAGCATTTGAACTAGCTGAATTTGTCACGCAGACGGTTGACATCCGTGCCCGGTCATTTACATGATGTAAACAAAATTAGTGAATACTCTATGACTTGATTCCTGCGGCTGGTGCAGTGTGAACAATAACTGATAGTGTTGTTGCCTGTCCGTCATTATTCTCCTTCACTGCAGTTGACATCCCCCTGCTCATCGATATAATAGAAAACATCAGGTCTACCTCTATTGGTCAGGACATCGTTCTGCTTTAATCACAAATAATAAAACTAAGGTTAATGATTCGCTAGTGCTTTCACAGTTCTCATATTGTGCCACTGTTTGCAATGCAGACATTGATGGATTACGCTTTGCTGAATATGAAACACAGACGCGAGCTTTAAAGTCTATAGTAATTGTAGTAATCTGCTTTTGCCACCTCCACATAAAACATCTCTGTTTGAGCGTTCATTTTCCTACAACATCTACAGCAAGCATATTTCTTTACCTGAATTCTTCAAAGGATTGTCAGAGAGTTTGTTCAGAAAATAGGTGAAACTAACATTAGAGGCCTGATATGATGTGATCTATTCTGATTCATTTTTGGTGTTATTTTTACATTATCCGAAAAAATTTAAAAGTAGATTTTGAGTATTTACTGGTAAAACTTCGCAAAAATCATTAAATGTGTGTATGTTTTGAATAATTAGAGATATAGTTATCTCCAGATCAAAATGTCTTGCTAAATTTTTAATTAGTTCCTGTTTTGTAAGTTTTGGGATTAAACATTGAACGAAACGATTGAAGATTTGTTTATAAAATAATTTTCTAACTTTGCTCTGTTCTGTTTCTGATCAGAATTTTGATAAGGAGTAGGAGTCGAAATCATCAAAACTTTGAAATAAAGCTTCCACGTTGCAAATATGGAGGAATACATTTTACCTGTTATGACACGCTTGATGGTATTTAAATATGTTATAGAACAACCATAACATCGAATTTAGAAATGATTTATTTTAATTTGAAACCTAGAAAGTGTTGGATTAATGAAAAGCATCATTAATAGGTGGTATTGACTGAATATTTATTGATGATATGTTTAAATAGACATATCATCAATGAAATCAAATCATCAAAGACAATTTTGTCTTCAGTTAATTGCACTTTTTTCTTTAATTTTTCTTTAATTTTCCTTGATTTTAATATTTCAATAAAACGGTAACAACTTAGCAAATGAAAAATGAAATGCAGTTGCACTAGCTGGAGTGCATACAAGACGCTCCCGCTCGATGAAAAAATGTTAGCGTGTTCTCTAATGCGAGTGCGCTGTCCTTCCAATAGTAAAAGCAATGGTGTATCCAACCCGCTTTACAGATGTGCTAGTAAAGAAAACATGCAAAGGTATAAAATGTAATTTACAAAACAGTTCGAGATTGGAGCAGCTCTAATTTCAAAGACATTTGATTTAGCATACTTTTTATGTCTTCCACACAATCACCAAAGTCGTTTTGTACTTTTGGAATTTTCATCATTTATGCTATTGATCTTTAAAAATTGAAATAAGATATGAACGATGTTGCTTTATAGCCTACATATCAATCTAAATGTTTGAAACTAATTTTGAATTTTGAAAAAGATTATTTCGACTTAATCGGGAATATCCTGGCAGGATAGCCAAATTTGATATGTTGTAATAGATGAACAGTCGAATCAAATAACCAAAAAGTCCCTTCATTTATTTCCATTGATTTTTATAAAAATGGTTTCAATTTACTTACACAGTAGGTGCGTTGTGTTTTGTTTGTTGTTAAATGCTTCTTGAAGTCCTATCTTGCTTCCATTTTTTGTCCTTCAAATCACCTCTGATAGTTTTCTTTTTGTCTTGAATGTAATGCTTTTTCGTTGATTAAAATAAAATTCTAGATAGAGTGTCTCTTCGAAAAATACGTCCGCTGTCAAAATGTTGTCCTGAGGATACTTTTAATGGTTGGCCTAACGACGATCGCTTCTTACGTTATGGATTGTCATAGTGAACTGTTGGATTCCAAATAGTGTGTGTTGTGTGTTTTTACAAAAGACTTTAAAAACATAAATTAATGAAAATAATTGGAGACTGATTATCCACTACAATACGTTAGGTGTAATAAGCTTAGAACAGAAGCTGTTTTGAAATAACACTGTCCTACGTAGTTCAACTCGTGATTGCAAATTAGGATCCATTGACCCAATTCCACTTTAACAAGAACCCACTATAAAATGAAATTAAGCGAAAAATCATACCAATGCATTAAGTTCGGTATAATGTTTAATATATTTTTTCTAACGTACGCTCTGATGATCGTTATGAAATTGTTATACTCATCCTTGGTAATTAAAAAACAAAATAGAATGAATATAGGACACGTAAAGCACGAGATCCCTTCAGAATTGTCTTTCTCATCTCCGATTATTTAATTCAATTTTAAGGGACCTTTAAATTTTGCGTACTTTTCAGTTCCCTTCGTTTTTTCCTACCCTTGGACATTCTAATTACTTTGTAACAAGTAAACTTTTTCAAATTAAACTCCGTTCAAGGGAAAAATTTTTCAAATGTTTTCTGTCTGAAGCCCGAAAAGCCATTCGACTGAGGAGCCCTTTTGCGAAACAAGACCTTTATACTTGACAGGGTAATTTTTCGGTTTTATACTTAGGAGTTTCTCGCTAAGAGGCGTGTACCTGATTATAATGAAAAAAAAAAAGAAAAAAAAATACAAGCTCCTACAATTGCGTGTTCGATTCGGTTCTCATTTTTTTTTATTTGCGAGGGTACTTTGTGTTTATGTCGAAATTCCCTACTTTAGAAATATTTGATCCGATTAGAATAATACGGCGTAAAGTTAAGAGCTTTGTTCTTTTTTTACCGAATTTATTCAAAATTAGGCGGGAGAACTGAAGCAAATATTAAATGCAATAACGTGCATATATATATATTAATGCGAAATTCCTTTGTAGTAGTGAGATTTGGATACAGTGGTTAATGAACACGTTTTTTCATGTATCAATTGTGCCTTAATGCACAGTGCAAATTATTAACACTTGAATCTTATTAATAAATTTTTCTAGGTAATTAATGAAGTGAAAATATAGGCATATTTATTATTATCAATATGGCGAAAGCGAAATTCTATATTGAATAAAAAGCAAGGTTCTACAACCACTGCTTTATTAGATATACACACCAATATAATTCGCAGCATTGAAGATAGGTTATGCCCCATGGGTATACTTTGCGATCTAACTAAAGTCTTCGATTGTGTTCAGCACACTTTGTTATTATATAAATTTAACTGTTTAGGATTCAGAGGAAATGTGGCAAATTGGATCATTTCCTATCTCCGCAATAGAATCTACTTTGTCGAGATTAATATAATGAATCTGAACACGAAACACAAGATCAGATCTTCTCTTTTACCGAGCAGTATTGGTGTAGTACAGGGATACGTCATTGGACCAGTTTTATTTTCATTATTTATTCACGACGTCGTCGATTTTTTTTGTGACTACAGTGTGGTGTGTTATGCAAGCGAGACAACTATACTGGGTACTAGCAATGAGCAGGATGTTCAGAGTCCTGCATATAACATGCTAGATCGAATGTACAGTTGGTGTTGTTCAAACGGACTCTCGCCAAATTTTGGTAAAACTAAGTACTTTCTATTTCGCATTATTCAAAAGAAACTTAACTCCTATCCAAATTTACAGATTACAAATAACATTCTTGAACATTCTAGTTCGGTTAAGTTGTTGGGAGTAACTCTACCTTCGTTGCTGAAATGGGATCTTC
>LR736859.1:8279574-8427985 GCA_902654985.2 Oryctes borbonicus | reverse complement strand
ACAGTCCTTGCTATCATTATTACAACATTTAGTGCTTACGAACTTATGAGAGAGATTGCATGCTTCAGTATGATTCTAAACTATGCCTCCATGAAATTAGTAGACCCTAGACAGACTCGTGTTTATTAGTCTCATGAGAATGGGTTCGTTTTGCCTACTGGTTTCCCCCAAAGTCGACAAAACACGAGTCTGTCTAGTCTCTGCTAATTTCGTGAAGCGCACGGAAAGTGTATTCGTTTCTGCAGGCTTAGTCCGGAGAGCCGACACCCTATATTCCGGAATGATGTACATATAGAAAGATAGTTTTTTTTTAATGTATGGATTGGTCAAACAATCTGATGTATAAGAATGAATGGCGGACATACGATTTGGTTTTGGACCATTTTGCTAAGCACAATGTTTTATCCGGATTTGTGGAAGTGGAGGTAACAAAAGTTGGTTGATTCACAAGGTATTCTTTTCAAGTCTAAGCAATAACTATGATTTTGTGCGAATTAACAATTAATATTGGGCTATGTTAGTTATGGTTTCTTCGATATGGAAATTGCAAAAGTATAAATGAAAAAATAGGAAAATTTGGTAGTTTATAAATGTCAACGAAGCTAACTTGCTCTGTTAATGTTTGATCTTCAATTTAAAATTTGGCAAACATTGATAAAAATATGTTTTTAAAAATATTTTTTTTTATTATTTACACATAGGAACTATAATAGAAGACTGTTCTATTCCTAGCGTAAAATAGGAAAGAAACAGTTAATACGTGAATAAAAATTTATATTCTATTGTGATTTAGAAACACGTGTATTACAAGATATCAAAAAACATTTGATGTCTTTCAACATTTGTAGTGCAAGAGCTTTTCTTTTAATGTCGCTCTAGGCGTCCATCCTTTTCCAAATTTTGAATGTTTGAACTTGATACATGAAACGTAATACTTCCGCACTATTACTAAAGAAATTATTTTGTTATACATGTGCCACACTTCAACATAATCCAGCAAATTATCAGATAATCGACGTAAATACCAAAAGATTAAAAATATGACTTAGAAAAGCACTTGCGCGTGATGTAACTCCGCGTTTCTACAATTCAAGCAATTGCTTGCGCACATGACATTTCTAATTTCGCTAATTATTTACTTCATTTATTGAACAAAGAGGATGGGTCTTAATCAACTTCCACAGTTGTATCAATTTTCTGCGTCACTTTCCTGACTATTCTCGAGGTTGTTGAAACGGAAACGTTATCTTATGCAGTTTTGTTCCCAGAAGTGAGATTATTGCCGGCCATACACGCGTTCAGATAAATAACTCATTCATATCCACTGCATGCCTTGTACAATATAAACATTACACTGCATACATAGGACATACAATAAAACGATTTTTCAGGTCTAGACGTATACATAATATATGTAAATAATTGGTGGGTATCCCTTGTATACATGTAGTATAAACTAATCGATAACATACCCAATCTTCATTTAACAATATATGGTATACGAGTTTCCGTTTATTCACTCATGGTTGATGTAAACTACAGAGAATTTTACACCAAAAATAGGAGGCAAACTACCTTCCATTTTTGGTGTAAATTTCCTCAAATTGAAAATTTTAAAGTATAATGTGAAAATAACCGTACATCAATTTAAAATTACCTACCATCTCAAAAATGTTCACTTTGCATTTAAAATTGCATTTTGTTAAGTAATTTTCTTTGGGGCTTTTACACTTCATGGAGATTTCTTCCTTTCTCATATATCAATATTACCGTAGTCATGTTTAATATTACGAGACCTTATACCTTGGCCGCTTTGGGATCTCCTGAGCACAGAAAAAAATGTTCTTAGTCTTTGTTTTGTCTGTTAACGTGATAAAGCAAAAATGTTATGCTAAGGCAGACATATTTATATAGGATATATTGCTAGTTCGACTTACATATTACAATAAGATCGAGCACAAAAGTTAGAATTGATTAATCGGAAGTATAATTTAATTCTGCTGATATATAATTTTTTTGAAATATATTAAAGAATTGCTCCAGCAAATTTCTCTAGAGTTGGTAAATTGACTACATCTTGAAAGTGCTACAAATTGTACATTTCGGTCACTTCTGTCAAACAAAATAAATATTATTGATGCAGGAACTAGGTGAAAACGAAGTGATACAATGAAATTATTATTATATATGACTATATTGTATAAATTATCCAACCGTATATATCTATATATTTGCAATTATATACAATACAGGCACTTTATTTCTGTGTTTTTAAAAACGTAGGACTTAAAAAGATTTTCTACTTTGATACATTTTTTCGGAACCAACATAAACATTGCTGAAAAGCAAAATCCACAGTTTAACGAAGTTTACCTTTCATTATTAATAGCTCAATTGTTTTTTTCTTCATTCTGTTAGATTTGTCTAATGCAAAAGCATAAATGAAATATAAATATTCCCGTAAAAATTATTGTAGTTGATTTGTTACTAGTGTTTTTCACTTAGCTCTTTTGTGGAGAACTAGATTTTTAAATGTCATGGAAGTTGTTTATTAAAGAATCGATTTTGGTTTCCCCATTACTTTTACTACTATTATGACTGTTTGCGTATTTAGTTACGTATAGGTGGTAGGAAAATACTTGGTTCTGGTATATTGAAAGGCGTGTATTTACATATTCTGTCGCAGGGTAGTGTTAAAGTGGAACACACTTTCGCATGAAAATCAAAACATATCGCTAAAAAACAAAACAATAGGTCTAAGATTATTTCACAAGAATAATTTAGTTACACTGAAATCCGAAATCCATACTGAACATGAAAAATTAGGCGGATAGATGAAGACTACAGTGAAAGTAAAAACAAATATTTTTAAAGGAAATTACTGGTACTGAAGTAACCCCAAACGAGAAAGAATAAGAAAAGTAAATGATCGAAAACGGAGGACAACTTGTGTCAGCTGCTCCACCAGTGATAAGTGACCTTCAGAAGATGCGTGTTTTTTCTATAAAAGCTTGTCATTGCGGAAATAGTTTATGACCATTTTTTTATTTTTGTCAAGGTTTGCTGCTTTTGTGGCTGAGATACACATCAAAATTCAAAAAGAAATACAGTAAGTTTTGCACAACACAAAACTATGGTTAAGTATGCAAGATGAATGGCTTAATACCACATGCCAACTGACTAGGGAAACGGGCAAACAATACACATTTTTAAAAAACGAAAACCTATTCAAATGCAAAAATTGCAGAGCAATTACACTTCTAAACACAGTATAGTTGACAACGATTATCAAACCATAGATCAAGCAAATACATCGAAGGCAAATTAACAAAGGGAGATCAGCAATTAATGCATCTTCTTCATTGATTTCCAGCAATCATTTGACTGGATAAATAGACGACAGTTATTAAACGACATGGAAGAAATGAACATCCCAGCTAAACTAATCAAGAAAATTTTAACGACAGAGGGGGATTCGAATAGCATCAGGATGAAAGTAGCAGAGAGGTAAGGTAATAACTTATTGATGACACTATTCAGTATAGTATACGATAGGATCATCACCAACAAGAATGTATTGAAAAAATGATTACTCAAAGGCTACGGCCCAAATTATTGAATATGCAGACGAACTAGCACTTACAGCAAGGAACAAGAGCAGCTTGAAAGTATTGACAAGGGAAGCTGAAATCAAGAATAAAGTTTTTAAAATTCGTGCATTCAGAGTAATACTGGTTTCCATGCGCCCAATTGAAAACTAGTTTGCATTGCATAGGTGTTCTATAATTCTGGTGACCATTACTGTTATTTTCTTTAATAATTGTGTTTGGTATTTGTTCGAAGAAGTTGTTAGAGAACGGAGCTACAATTAGTACAGCTACAGCACAGTGAGAGGGGCATTGAAACAAATGAACGAATAAATGCAGAAAACAGAGTTCACTGGAAATACCAAAAATTATTAACAGACAGGAACTATACTATTGCAAAGGAAATAAGAACACGTAAGATAGCAATTCGATCAGAAAAATTAAGAGAAAATGAGAGTAATGGAAAGGAAATTATGAGTAGAATTTTAAGCCCAATGAAGGTATATGACGACGAGTTTACAGTACTAATGCACCATAAAATAAATGAGTCAGATATCAGATTTATAAAAGCTCAACGGATACAGTGGTTAGAACATCTGCAGAGACATGAACGGTGTTATACCCGACACTGAGAAGTTGACTGAGGTGACAAAACCAGGCGATATAGAGCATATAGCAGATGTGAGTTCTAGACTTGGATTGCCAAGGAACCTAGAACGCACAACAATCTTTGAGACAAATTTTGTACATATTACTAGAAACCCCAAAAAATACACAATCGAATAAAATTGGTATCACTGCTTTAGCGTATAAGATATTTAAGACATTGACCGATAGAGAAATAACGTCATTTCGCAAGAATCTCAAATTATTTCAATGATCTCAAAGCTAGACATGTATAGAGAAAGCTGAATAAAGTTGACATGAAGAGGAACATCAGAACCTGTTTTCTGAACTGCTCAAAAAGGGTATTATCTTCCACTTAGGCATTAGCCGGACACGCTGTATATGTACAGTTAAGTTTATGTGTACGATATATGAGACATTAAAGCAAGTAAGATCACTTTTACGTAGACCACTGATAAAGATTCACTCCTAAGCAAAGAAGGATTTGTTTAAAGTCATTACAGACTAAATTAAGTTTTACTTATACGATGTTTACCTCCACCGAAAATTTTTAGCGAGTAGTATCATCAACCGAATTGAAATATCAGCAGCCGCAACTTCTCTAGAAAAATAGAATGTGTTAATTTGTTATCGCAACAAACAACCACATCAAATATATGCAGCGCGAAATTAACATATACAGATCGAATCTAATATTGGGCAAGCCGTAATTATCATTAATTTATACAATGGTCGAATGTATGTTGGCTTTCAATACCTACCAAAGTTGAAAATAAACGGTAGTAGTACACATCTGTGCCGATCTCGCTGGACTGAAAGGATACTTTAAGACATAGATAGAAAGTGTGATGTTTGCTGGATATATTATTTGTGTAAATATAGAAGCAGCTTTTATTTAGTCTGGTTTATAAGCGTTATTGCTTTATTATCTTATAATACTGTGCTATGAATAGACTGGAATACAAACATATACTTACATAAAAAATAAGGATGGGTTTTGAATAATTTAAGGTAAATGTTTATTTCAGCTAGTCAATGCGGTCGCTAGTAGTAAGAAATGCGAGTTGTGTGTTACTTTTTTTTTTAATTCAAACCATTGATAATTAATGTTTATATAAACGAGACTTTGTACAGTAAGCGTTCTACATAAATGAGATTGATTGACGATTATCGATATTCTGCTGTCTATACTGTTCATTTCTTGACAAGGTTAAGGGTCGCTTCGCATTACACAGTAGCAAATTACAACATTTTTGTAATAATTTTTGCAAACTGTCAGTTTCATTGGTTGAGAAATTATCTACATTTCACAAATAAACAAGTAATAGTTGCCTGCAGAAACGAATTGCGCTTCACGAAACTAGCAGAGAGCAAACAGACTCGTTTCCCCGAGTCGACAAAACACAAGTCTGTTTAGTCTTTGCTAATTTCGCGAAGCGCATGGAAAGGGTACTCGTTTCTGCAGGCAAAATTATAATTACATGGAATAATTTTTGTATACAATTTAAAAATACTGCAGGGATAAACTTTAGCTGTGTTGTCGGTTATGTAGCGTATTGGAAACAAAGGGACTTAAGTGTTATTATGATTATAATTATTGGTGCTCTTTGTAACAGCGCTACTAATGGAATGATTGGAGACTTTTCATAAACTACACTATAATTTTTTCCTACAATTTAGTAGATTTTGTGAAATTCAATCCGCCCAGAAAAGGATATTATAAGACAAGCTTGAATGGTCAACAATCTAATCTCCAATCTTACGGACTATTCTAAGTCCATACGATAGGTTATATCAATTTTAACATCGTATTGTTTCTCTTTATTGGGATTATACATATTTTAAAGTGAACGACAGAAGGGGTACATACAAACTCATTTCCGATGTTTCTCATTCCTTCTAGAGAAAATTAAAAATAACTGAAGTACGTATACGGGATGCGCTGTAAGCCCTACATAGAAAGAAGGCGTGTAGGAAAAAGATATTTTTATTATTTTTCAATATAATTTCATGCTGTTTCAATACAGTCTTTAGATTATTTAACTAACGGTTCAAATACCATTACAAAGATGCGATGATGGCTTGTTTTAACTGAGGTAATACGAGGGAAATTCGATGAATACTTGGACTTGAGAAAAAAACTTTTTTATGTGCAAAATTCATTTTATTTTTCAACATAGTCTTGTTTGTCCAACGTTATTTTATCTTTTGTATCCCACCCAAAAAATACAATTTTTCCAACCTTGCAAAATACATTTGATTACATTTTTTAGTAGAAACCTCAGGCTTAGATCGCACCTTATATTCGTAAGCTTTCGGTTATTATGTAATAACACATATTTAATACAGGTACTTAACAAATAACTGAAAACATTCTTATGGCCCAACTTTTAAAAATAAGTGTATTGTTGTAAATTTGTAAATCTGGGTATACAATCTATAGAATTTATAAAAGTATTTTGCGACTTCTTTTAAATGAACCCATCGACCCAAATATCAATCAGACCGAAGCGTTGTGCGGACAAAAGGTTAAGTGATAACGTTTCATCAACACAAATCAAATCAATTGAAAATATCAGTATATTTATAACAATATTCAAGTTAATATATGTTTCTAATTAATGAGGACGCTTATAAAAAGTCCAAATAAAACTATTGTTCTCCGCAGTATGATCTTTGCACCGTAGCTATCAAATGTGCCTTAACTTCTGAGGCATTTACTCCCCTGACAAGTTCACGGTCTCATTCACACTGTTATTTTTAGACAGTGACAGTTTTAAACTGGATCACAGACTTTGCACAATATGCTCTCATTTGAATTGGATTAATTGCAATTACAAAGAATGAAAAAGAAGTGTGCATAAAAAAGGCGATACAAGTTTCCAGTGTGCGTCGTTCACAACATATGGTCAAGTAGTTATTTTTATCTCTTACATAATACGCGTACATATACGATCGACAACTATATAAATGCGTTAACTTCGACAAAGAGCCAACCGCAAAGTTTCGATTTGTATACTGTGCGGAATAAATCGGTATCGCATCGTAGCCTTCCGCGATGTTTTGCAACAAATGGAATTTTGATTACTCTTCTCTATTACGTTCGCAAATAAGTAACGACACAATCACAATCAACGAAGAACGGACCTTGACTTCTACAAAAAGAAAACAGTAGGATTGAATTGATTATTCTCGCGTATCGGCAAAAAGAAAATGAAAATCATAACAAAACCTGCTGTAAATGTACTATTGATTATATACATTCAGTTGTATTAAAAACGCTTACCAAGTTCGTTGTATCTTTATTTGTACTTACGCGAATAGTATGTAATATCAACGAACCTTGAAAACCTATTTCATAATAATTGCACATACACATAAATAAATTTAGAGAATGATTCATACATACATGCACATACACAGATTTGTCAATTCTGAATTTTGGTAGTTGCTTACTGTCTTTTTGCAGTTTTTACTTCCAAAATATTATATTAACATATATTACGTCAAATAGGTAATTTTGCTGTTCTTACTATTAACGCAGGGCCAACTAAATCTGAAGAAGATGTACTAGCGTTATAATTGTTCTCTTTATTTCTACATAACCAGAGTCAATGTTTCCAGTAGCACCAATTCTTAGCTTTAATTTGATGAATAATTTCAGTTATCGACATGGTTAGTCAAGGTAGCGCAGCTTATATATTGTAGTAGCTAGAACAATTAATATCTTTCATTTTTCCCTAACCTATTATACCTATTACCTAACCTTTCAATCAACAATTTAAGATCGTCAATGTCAGTATCTTTTGTTTACTCGAATTTAACTGAAAAGAGCTACTGAAGCTCAAAATTTTCAATCATTTGTTTAAAAACGTCAATATAGGTATGTTTTGTTTACTGTTATCATGGTAACCAAATACTACTAACTCTAGTAACCACTTGTATGCAATACCCAAATGCATGATTCATTTAACTACAAATATCTCTTTTACTTTCAATGTTAAGTATACGCGTCATTATACAGAAACATTAGAAATATAAATTTTGTATGTACTTGAATATATATTCGAATTTGGAAAAATTTGGTATTCAATACTGAACTCTCTATATGTTTCAAAGGCATTCTAGATAGAGGCAAGTGTGCAGTTTTGTTGAGGACAAAATTATAAATATCACGAAATCTGTTAGAAGTCCGTTACTTATTGATCAGCCTGTATATGCGAACATGTTTTTTTTTTTTTCTTTTTAAGATACTCTATGATGTCTATTATGTTATCACAAAGTCCTCCGTCAAAAATCATAACAAAGAAAACGTGCGTCTAGTTTTAGTGAAATGTTTTAACATTTAAATGTTTTTCGAGATCCCAACGTTGAGTGGGTGCTGGCACTACCGTTATATGCGTATCCTTCGTGATTTTGTGAACAGTATGTTTTAGATTTAAATTTCATTCGAAATTTTTATGTAGCAATATGAGTGTACTATTTATATCCAGTTGTTGTTAAAACACATTAATTTGGTACGTGAAACGCATCAGCTTCTGCTGTATTCTTGGAGAACTAACAATAGTACAGGAAATCGGAGTCAGATATCCTACATCTGACTCCGATTTCCTGTACTATTTTAATGGGTACTAAAATATTGGAAATGTTAGTAAAATATATAGTAGTTAATCATAAAATAGAGCGCATACATTTTCATAATTTGAAATGATTGAGTAATAGTATTTCCCAAAAAAATTTATAACAACATATTTTCGTAAGCATCTCCACCAGTGGATGCTACAGCAATGGTATTACATTCGGGGAAATCGAATACAGCCAATGTTCTTGTGTAGCCCTAACATATGCGTAAGTGATTCAGTACTCTGCTGCCATTCGTGATTCAGGCTGCAGTTTTCTTTGTCGTGACGGACTTTTCATTCTAAATTACTACTGGCTTATCGACGGCGCCGCTAATGTTGCAGCACTCACGTGGACAGCTTTGGTAATAACTCTTCTTTAAGCCTTAAACGATAATGATCAAAATCATCATGGCATTTATAATAGATCGATGTTAAGTATAACATTAACAAGATAACTTTATTAATTTTCATGCTAACGAACTACTAATGAAGGCTCAATTCAATTTATGTAACCGATGTAAATTGGCAAAAAATGATAATATCATAACATAATTATGCGTTTTCTGTATCGGCGTTAATAGTCTTTCCTGCAGCTACGAACATCAGTGGCTGAATTATGACTGGAAACATGAAGTTCATCTAATCATATACTACGCGTAGAACTTGCTAGCCTCATAATTGATTGAGATCTCATTAAAAAATTCTATCCTTTTTTTTATTTACTTACGACTTTCACGATCGTACAACTACCTATCATCTGGCCGACCATCCAGTATCGTTTTCACGGTGATGGCTGAAGCTTATAATTTTCAGCTATAACCAATCTCTCTGGCGCGTTTCAAATAATAATAATGTTTGCCTTTCTCGTAGCAAATGTTCACTTGAAAAGATATTACGTAGGAAGCGATAAATGAGAATAGAACATAACAATTTTTCATGCGTGTTGATAGAATGATGAGTAAAATTAAATAGTAATTTCCACATAAATCATTCATCCGAGGTAAACTGATATGATTACGGAAATACTTACACATAAGGGGCCAGCAAAAGTTCGGATTTTCAGCTGTGTTTCAGAACTCAAAAACAATAGAGCGCATGAACAAGATATTAAAAATTCAAATATGAGCAAGCACCTACATGCACAAGTTAGTTCCCTCCGTAGAATTAATTATGACATATATTGAGTAGTCATTAAGGTTTCTTCAAGTTTGTTTCAATTATTTGAAACTACTTGCCGCTTATCTGATGCCCGGATCCGCTAACGCCACTAAGATCCGGATTCCCCATCCGTTTTTCGGATACAGATTCGTTTTCCTGTTCTCGGATCCCTAGTTCTCGGATTCGGATCTGCTATTCGGTTTTCGCATCCGATTCTTTGGATCCGGATTCGTTATCAGCACCTCGCTTCTGAGTCCACTATTCGGTACTGTATCTTCTATGTAGATTTTGTTACTTCGAGTAACATAAAAGATGCAAATTATTGGACGGTTGAGTGGTATATGTATGCGGGGAATTAGTTTATATGTACATGTATCTGGTGATTATTGCAGCTAAATAGTTTATCATCCTAATGCAGGTTTTCGCAATTTACTAAGAAACTTTACGGCACTCACTATTTGTTTACTGGGATATCTGCACAGGTCTATTTTATGCGAAGGCATTTATGTTACCCATTGTTTTAAGTTAAGAACTTGACAGGAAGTCTGTCAGAATAGTCTGGTATTATCACGCGGTCTCTAGAATCAGCCTTTTTGTGTTTGGCTGAGTTTTCGTAACGCCTGAGGATCTGAGGAAAGCTGGACGAACTTCTGCAATTCACCAAAGGGGCAGGTCTGCTCGGTGAATTCTAAAATTACATTGTCAACCTACAATAGACATTGCGGCTCCATATAGATGGGTGGTTTAAGCCCACCCATTAAAAATTTGTTTGAAAAAATTATTGGAGAAGCCGAATACGAGATTGCGTCTAGCGGATCCGGTCGAGTTGTCGAACAACTGACCCAAATAATAACACAAAAAAAATGCCAGCTATAAGTTAAATATTAGCTCTGACATTACAATAAGGCAGAGAACCAGAGATTTGCTTTTCTCTCCGATGCAGTAGAATTTCTGAAAAATTAATAATCTATTAGAAGATGCCAAATTCCAATTAAATCTTATTCAGTTCGTCTTTAATTAGGAATATTTATGCCCGTATGTTGTATTTTACAAATATATGAAGTATATCAAGTATACCACTTACTAAGTTTTCCAAATGGGATGGTCTACGAAGAGTACAATTTATGCAAGAAAAAATATTTTGCGTTACCTAGAACTGGCTCAGTATCATGGAAATACCTACATATATTTGAAATGTTAGTGCTATGTAAACAGATGTGGAATTAGCTATTTTAGAATAATTTGGGCAACAACTGTGATTACTTTGGTGGTTACTTTGGGCATGAATTCATTGTGTGTCAGATTATTCATATCTTATGCATAAAATTTACCAGCGGATGGGCTTGTTCAACTATGTTATTATACTAATACACAAAATAACTACAAACCAAATTCATTGTTTATAGAAAGTGACGAATAAAACACCGTGGATTTGTTAGCAACGTTCACCATGATCGATATATATGCGTTTGCCGCAAAAACGATAATAATATCGAGATTAACTGATATTGCATAGAGAAAAGTTAGAAACAGTTTAATTTTGTATGCTTATTTCTGATTGCAGCTTTCAACTACAATCTGCATGTTGCTTTGCACACAGGTGTTTTGTTCATATGGCGCAGCTTTTAAAAGTGGTATATTGAAAACGAAACTCGTTTCCTAATTTAAGCAATAGCGACAAATGTATCGTAATTCTGTTTCGTTTTCAATGACGCAGGAAAAATACACATTAAGCATCCTACACCCGTCAGCCTACACACGTTTAACACAAAATATATTTTGCGTTACGCCAAAGACTCGGTCATGCACAAATATAAGTATTTGATACATTAGTGAGGAATTAATTCTTTTGTATAGATCTATTTTTGCATTGTTTGTTTGTTTTTGCGGAAATTGCAATGATTACATAATGCACAATGACGAAGAAACTTTGGAATTCGAGTGAGATAAATTGAAAAATAGAAATGGGAGACGAGGTAAGGAAATTGTTAATAAGTATAGTTGTTGAGAAAAGAATCAGACTTTGCATAATTTAAGCGGAGCTCCACTTTCAAAATTATCTGTAGAAAATAATGTTTCGACTATGATTTCCCACTTTTAATGATCGATTTTTTGGAAACCATCTAATTCAAAGAGTCATGGGGAGCATTACTTAATGTGGATCTATCTCTAATCTAATCTAATCTAATCCTAAAGGAACCGTTACAGGATGTGTATAGGCTTCTATTTTTTTCCCGCATTATTAACGTTTTGATTCATAACGTGCTGCCCATTTAATTTTGGAATAACGTACATACATAATAATGAGAAAATAACTATTTTTGTTCCTAACTCAAGAATTCTCAAGAATAGCTCTTGTCGTATTTTAACTTTTCAATTCAGGAGGTTTAGATCATTATTAAATACGTGCACATATGGAACTTAATTCTTTCCTATTTGTTGCAATTTGTTAGACGTAGGATAAGATATCCATTTGTCCATAACACGGTCACTCTTTTTCTGCTCTCCTTCAGCTCTTGTGTATATGGTAACTGTGGGTAGTATCCTATCTCCGTGCACGTTGCTTTTTTAAAGAAATCTGGGGTGTAGTTATGATTTTAGAGGGTGTAGCCTTTATCGCTTATTAAGTATCTTATTTTTCTTTTTATATATTCGTGTTTATAAAGATTATATTAACCTAATTTTACATAATAACGAAATTTGTAGTTGTGACAATAATTAATATGTGCTTCTTACCAAATTTAGTTAATGGAAAGGTATACAGTAGTTTGCAAATCATTTCGAAAGTCAGCACAGGAAAAGTGTACAGGAAAGTAGGTAATCCGTAGAGTAGGCAAATTCGGGTGCGTACCATCGGCGCAGCTAACAAATGGACTCTGGCATGCGAAACACTAGTCAGTATCTAGTACGTAATAGTAATTTTATTAGCTTCTAGACGAATAGAAGTATGTATTGCCCAAGTAATTTCAAAAGTGGTGTTGAGCACATTGGAAACATTTGAAATATCCAGAGATCAAGTCTTAATGTTCATGACAGATGGTGCCGCAACCATGCTTTCTGTAGGCGGGTCTTTTAAGGAACAGTGTGGTAACTTTTTACACATTACATCTAAAATTCATGCTCTACATCTTGTGGCAGAGACAATTCGTAGATGGTATCCACAGGTGGATGCGCTCATTGTGAGTACAAAAGCAGTGTTTCTGAAATCCACAAAACGTATTCGCGAATTTCACAGACTGCGTTCTCATACCACTGAACCACCACAACTGATCCTTACACGTTGGGGAATATGATTGCAAGCGGCATTTTACTATCATAAATATTTTGAGAGTATAAAGAAGGTGGTTCTATTATTCAATCCGAAAGAATGTGCAGCTACCAAAACAAATCAGAAATAATTTAAAGATAGTCAGGTTAAAAGTGATTTACAAACTATTCACAGCAATTATATCGGAGTAGTGCAACCAATAGAAAAATTACAAAATTCTTGGCTGTCGTTAGAGAAATCACTGCAAATTGTGAAAGATGAACACGCCAGTTTTGTTCGGTAGAATATGCAAAAGATGAGTGTCTTCTAATTAAGTTTGAAAGTGTTTTAGACAAAGATCCAGAAGTTGCCATACTTAGACAATATTTGTGAATGTTCGCCTACAGATGCGTCAAGTTGTTTCAAAGATTCTTTTAATTATACAAATATAACATCACTAGATGTAGGGCCATCGTTTTCTTTAAACAAGAACATATTTTCCACACGGCAGACGCGTTTTGCAGAAATAACGTTGGAAAAGAACCTTATGTTAAAAATAATTAATTTCGTTTCTCCAGTTTTTCAAGTCACGGAAGACGCTTAAGACAGATTTTTTTTAATCATCGAATTATATATACTCTGGATTTTATTTGTTTATACATATGACTAGAGATGGCAATTTCCCGTGTTCATTCACTAACATAGAGATAATTTATCGAGATCGGTTCATAATCTATAACAACCATCTTAAAAACTTAGCACCGGAACAGCACCGTTCGCAATAATATATTTCTGCATACTGACTTCTTTCGCATGCAAGAGTCTATTCGTTAGCTACGCCGATGGCGCGCACCCGAATTTGCTCACTCTAGTAATCAGCATGATTTTGGAGGAAACTATTAAACCCGTAACGGTCACTTAAATGGGAAGGTTCAAGACAATCTGCTATTCCACATGGCAACTGCATATTAATGGAATGAATGAAAACAGAATTGTTTGTGGAGTAAATTAGTGATGCATTTTATCCCTATCTTCGCCTGTTTTCTATAATACCCTTTATTGATGGTAGTAGACATCGTATGTTTTGTTATGTTATCAAAAATAGAAAATCGTTGTTCACCCGAAAACATCAAGAAATTGTATTATGTTAATCCTGATTGCGACAATGGTGATCAGTGTGTAACATCAGGAGTATGTTATACATGCGTAAGGAAAATAAATTTTGTTAATAAGTCCGAAATGTTTAAATTCTAAAATGCAATGTCATGAAATATGGTTGCAAAAATATAAGAAGAAATTCCGTATTCCTTTTTTGTGTAGCATGTATAAAAATGACTAGCAATAATAAATTATTAAAATATACATTATATTTGAATAATTTATTGCACCCACTGGCGATTTTTAAAATAACGACGACAATAAAATACTGAAGTTAACACCATGAAATAACCCTTTCCAATCTTAATAGAAATAAATTAGGTACTAAAAAAGACACTGATACACAATATACATAAAAACAATTTAAGGTATTTCCCTGAAATCAAGGAGGAAATGGTAGAATGAAGAAGTAAAGGAGTCAAACACATCTGCACAAGAAAGGAGGAAGAAGAAGAAGAAGGAAGATGCTTTTGGTTTGACTGCGAACACCAGTCAGCACTTTTATGAGGAATACACCTTCTGCACTCTCTATTTACGAGAATGTCAGACGAAATCTAATACTTTGCCTCGATGCAGTGTAAGCATTAGCATGTTAGAGTAGTCACCAGCAGTTGAAGGTTAAGATAACCTTTGTCTGAATATTGTAATAGCTGACATAGCGCACAAGGCGGTTACGTAACTTGTTATAAATACAAACAAATGAGTTCATTTTCATATGATGATGCGTTTATAAATCTGTCGAAATTTTTTTAAGTAGCATTTTGTGACACCTTCCACTTGCCATAAGCGGACACATCTGTAATCACAAAACTTTGCAAGTATGCCATTAGCCATTTTTTCTATTCTCTAACCGATGAGATTCTTTGAGAAGATTTGTATTGCTTCCAGATGTACCCGATATTTATTTGCATAAACAGTTTCTCACAGTTCCATTTATGAATACCAATTTTACTAAGATTGAATATTTAAACATAGTTATACAGTATATTGTTGCGGTAGTCACTCAAATAATATCCAGGAGAGTCCTTTTGAATGCTTAATAAACATTAATTTTTAAATTGGAAAGGTTCATAGAATTAAAATTATTCTAAATTTGTTAAGTATATAGAACATATTAAAAATACGGGCAGTGTCGCAGAGTTTGTGTGAAAATAAGCTTTTTATTGCCTTTCCAATTATGAACTATTCACACAGAGCTAGCATGGATTATGTTAATTATTAAAGCTACTTTCTTGAATTGCTTGAATAAAATTATAATGAAATAAAAATTGGAACATTAGTGAGCAAAAGATGCTTATTATACTCTCATGTATACAGTCAACATTTCGATTGAAACCGTTTTTTTAAAGTTTCACATGAAAAAGAGAGTGATGGTTTCACCAAAACGTCGGTTGTATAATAAATAATTTTTGCTCAAGGATCTTGGCATTTCTATTTCACCTTCAGATCATTTACTTTGCTAACAAATGTATGATTTTGAAGCAGTTTTATCTTGTAAAGTAAGTAGTACAAAATTTGTAATCTCAGTTACGTACTTTCCAATGGGTGGCTTAAACAAGAAAATTAATAAACATTCTTAGATTGAGCTTTAATCTAGAATGCTAAACTACATTTTATCGAAATTGCGGAACGTTTCAAGTAAGAATTTAGGGTTATTTAATTTGCTGCTTCGTTTTTGGTTTCTATTTCTCTTAAGATTGTGTAAGTACAAACTCGAAGATAGATATGTTCTCAATTATGCAACGCTATTATATTAGACAGTAGTGTATGCATAAGGGAAGGTACTCGCATCTTATGAATAATCTACTCGAAAAGTGTTATAGATGACGTATAATTCTTAAGATAACTAGGAATAGGTCTTTTTCCGCTTTTATTCAATGCCACAAAAACGGGTTTATATGTAGGGCTATCTTTTAACAAACACTTTTGGGATTTGAATGGTGTACCGTTGTGGAACGAATCGTTAGAATTTTGTAATATTCGTTTTTATAAGGAATTACTACCTATCTTTTGGTAAAGATAAATGTAATGACCATAAGGAATTCCTTTTTCGGTAATAATGATAACCGACGTGATTTTGATAACGTGTTAATTTGCTCGTTTGCGTTAACAGCTACTGCTATTTCTAGCTAGCAGTTTAAAAAGGTGCAACTTTATGTAGCAGTTCTCCTTGCTTAACAATATACATGAAACTAATAGGTTTCTACGACTTTGCATTAGAGTTGGCAATAACTTATTCAACGAATTTCTTTCGAACTTCCCGATTCCAAAAAGTTTCAAATATTAATTTGATACATTATAGATTTTTGTAACCACTATCTTGTGCTTACTATTTTTTATATAGTTTCATACTATATTCTATACTACACATTTGATATTCTTCTCTCAGAGATCTCACTGCATAACTGTACATGTAACTAATTTGAAAAACTAAAGAATAGAAGTAACATCACCAAAATTACTGCGTTTAGAGTATAAGAAGATGATGAAGAGTGGCTAAAAAAAAATAATTAAAATGTATCTGGCAAGTTAAAAAGTTAGTAATAATGTAACAATCGCAGACAAATAATGACTTCATTAGATACGTACCGAAGTTTAAACTACAAATTCCTCCAAATTAGTAAATTACATAAGTGCGTATATAATGCAAGTAAACAGTTTTCGAGGTAAAATATTTATCAAAAGTTTTACTTTATAGCATTTTACAGCTACAGCGCTAAAAATCTACATTTGTTTCAAAACTTTATTAAGACACCGCGTACTCGGCGTATTCTCGTCTGACATCTCAGACAACAGCTACAGAAAGTAGCAGTTTCCTTTGATATCAATTAGCTCCTACAAATCGGTAGCATCTACAAAATAGCAGATTAGTTCGTGGCAACCTTTCGCCAAATGTTAACACACCAATTTGAGAAATAATAACATTATTATTTTGAGGCGCACGTGTAGATTCTGAGGCAGCTATTCGAGCGAGAGTTTACGTAATATCAAGAAATCGTGCAGATGTTTGTTATTATTGGATATTCCGGAGAATTTTACTTAAGCTATATCGATGTAAAGTAATTTAGGATGCTGTATACAATATTTTTTGCTACTACATTTTAATTAGGAAATAAATTTGCGAATAACAACATGAAGTAAACGCATTTGTTGAGTAATGCATTAATTTTAGACGAAAATGTAATTCAAATATGATAAATTATAAATGCTATATATGTATATGTAATTTCAATTGGTTTGTATTATTGAAAGTGACGGAGTGTCTGCGGATGATGTCACGGCTGCTTGTAAAGTAGCAGAATTAGATCAATTTATTTTGTACGCTAGCAATTTCTTCTCTCGAAAAAGTTTAATGTAACTGTATCGTTCATATTTGTTCGTAAAATCTGGATTTGCAATTCGTGCTATTTAATTGCGTTTTTTTTTTTAATTAACACCATATATATATTTGCCGTTCTCACCGTTGTAGGGAATTTACATCTCTAATGTATTTACATAAAGTTGTATATGTCTAATATTCAAACTAAAAGACACAAAAGAGTTGAGTGGTTTCTGGTATTAGTATTGTTTGGTTACCATGACAACAGTAAACAAAACACTAATATCGCTGTTCTTAAATTATGGATTCAATATTTTCAGGTTGAGGTAGCTACCTGTAAAATAACTTAAGACGTATACATCAATATACAGAAAGGTTATAAACATAAATTTTGTGTAGGTGGTGCTATTTAAAACAAAATATGTTTCTGGTGTTCGAATTTGGAAAAGTTTTGTGATCAATATCTAACATACTGTATATTTTTTCAGTGTTCTCATTCCACGTTAAAATTGGGTCAAAAAAGTAATTTAACCACGTGAAAATTTACATTAAAATAGATTTACATTTGGAATTTGTTGAAAGAAATAAATATATTTGAACAATTGAGGATAAAACTATGAAATATCTCGAAATCTGTTAGTAATAGCCATATGAACGACATATTGCGTAGATATATTTTTTGTTGTAGAAGCCAAAAACGTATACAATTTTACAATTCTACAAGGTTGGAACACCTTGCACGTACGTAATAGGAGTGAATGCCTTTCGAAAATAGGTATTTAATAGATAGAAATGAAAATAATAAGTACAGTAGAATGAGAGGGTCCACTTTGTTTTTTAAATACACACTTTGTTGTGGAGACGGTTATTGAAATACTCCAGTCATCGTGGCGCCCTCGACCCTAGACGCAAATTCATCAAATCTCTGATAGAAAGTATCGTGGAAGCAGAGGAGATGAAATTAAAGTCGCTGACGAAGTACTCGTAGAGGCACATGTACAGTTACGAGAAAGTATAAAATGCGATAGTTAAAATTCGAGACAAACAAACACAAATACTAATATACCGGGTGAGCAAAAAGTACAGAATAGTTGGTATAAAATGGGAACAAATCGAATTTCGAAGAAAATTTATTTTAATTTAACAGTTAAAATTCGAGTTCACGTTCAAATGATGAACCCGAGTTTTCACTTATAAGTACTCGGCAGAGACTATTCCGAACGCGATGTATAATCGTAGAGTTTGTCTTTAACTTTGCTGTAATGTTTTGTGCCTAAAGGCTGGCAACGCATTCATTGATATGAAAATATGTGCTTGCATGTTCGTTTAGATTAATGAAGCATCGTGACGTTAATCTTTATTGCAAATATGACGAAAACAACAATACAACAAGGTGATAGGATCTAAGTGTTGCACCACGTGTTCAGATGGCGACATCAGTTATGATCAAAGTTCATGCTAGCGGTCCGACATTGAGGCACTTGTCTACTTAAATGCTTTGATTTTCAACACCTGTATCGTGGCAATGTGGGATTGGAACCTTGGTTAATGCAGACAATGACATTGTTCGAATACTTAATGTAGTGGCACTTAATACCACGTTTTAGTGCCGTATGTTCACCTCATGGCCTCATCGCAAGCTGCACTGAGGGCACTTTCGTACAAATTGTATTCTTATTTAACTGAGTATAACATATAGTATGATATAGTGCAAAATAATTAATCTTTTTGTTAAGAATTGATAGGGTTAACGGAGGTATCCGGGGATGTCTAGATGGGAATGATTCCGAAAATTTACACGACTTGTAAAAGAAAAGAATTCACCTGGTTTGTATTGAAGAAAACTTGTTCGAATAATCAGCTTACATTTGGAAATCAGTACCCACTAAAAGGATAATTGTCATAATAACACGGATAAGTAATATTAACCGAGCAAAAATGCTACTTTTACTTAGCTTGCTTACTGTTAGCTTTCTAAGAGAACCTTGCAAATTGATTTACTTTATTACTTTATTATTACTATTAGGTTGCGAGCTTAAGTGAGTTGAAAATAACAGTAGACATAAAATAATGAAGGCATTATTCTATGCCTGACCTTCACGGAAGGGACACATTTTTAGTATTTAATTTTGGGGTGCCTGGTAATAAAGGCAAAGAGCTTACTAGTGTAGTAGACATATCTAAGGAATATTCCCCTCCCTTTAAATCGAATAAAGACGTTTGTAATAGCAATATCGATTTGCAAATGTTTAGCGAATGCGAAAAATCATCATGGAAAGACATCTAACTGGATGAAGTAGAAAACATGCACATAAGTGGCCTACATTATGTTGAATATGAAAGTTTTGTGATCAATACAGATTCGTAAACTCAAAATAATTTGTAAAAGAGTTGTTTTAACCGAAAATAATAATCATATTGGATGATTGGAAAATGGCAGCTTATAATTGTAGTTAGGAAAATTTGGCTTATTTTTAATGTTTTGATTTTGGATCCAATAGTGTCGGTTAATCTTGAGTTTTGAATGTAATATAATTGCAATTAGTGATTTTTAGAAATGAAAGTTGTAGTAAGCAATAGTAAGAAAAATATGGATCTATGTTAAAATTAGGACGTGATCCTTCTCGAGAAAATAAAAAAATATGTGTCCTGATGGACGTGGAAAAATGAAATTAAGCTTATAGTTCAATTCGATATTAAAATTGCGTTGAATATATGCTTGTAATTGTAATACATAATAGTGATGGATTGCTACATAGCATACACTATTATTTTATTTATTTTTATAGCTGCTCATCAGTATCAAAAGACAACCAGACCTTCGTCCAGTAAAAAACTGTTTTAGTACGTTGTGAAACATAGATGCAGAATAATGTAGATTTGTAATAGTGTAGCAGTAAAACGCCACAAAATATAAAACGTTTCTAAACATCGCACTTCGAAAACTGTTTCTCTGCATGGGACCATAATATAGGAAGATATTCAATGAGTAAGGCCTAGAGTAAGATATTCTATGCTGCAATGCAAAGCTGTAGAAACGTAGAGACAGTTTATCAGTTTAATGTATATCGCTGTGTAAGGAAAACGGCTACAAAAAGTAGCAGCCTTTCTAAACTGCCAACGAAAAATAACAGTAGCAAGTTATATATAGTTACCAAGGCAAACGAGCAGTTTTACATATCACTAAAACAATCTACATAGGGGATGCTCGTAAAGTTATTATACATGTATGTATATATAATTATAATTATATAATATATATATACGTATGTGTGTGTATGTATACGTGTATAATTAGATTAGAACTATTAATTTCGTAATTTTCCCGAGAAGAGATTTTTTTTTATTGAGTATGGAGTACCTAATTATATCATCTGACCACAGCAGTTAACGTTGAAGATAACATTGAATACAGAAAGTATCCTCTTAAGTGTAATTTCCACTTGTTCAAATTCGATATAATGTTTATGTACTGATAACGAGAGCATCTAAATATATGTATATTATGTAGATTTAATGCTGCATCTTTCCTCTGTGAATGCAACGTATCGATAGTGGAAAAAATCAATTCAATAACATTTCCATTGAAAAGGATAAAAACAGGTTCGACTTCATTCATGGATGTAAGCGGATGTGTTTGTTGAAAGCCGATCTTGAAATTATTTCCGATACAACTCGGCAAGATAGTAGCAGCAACTTTAAAAGCAAGATTAAGCGACGATTTGTTTAGGATTAATTGCGTAGGAAAGTCATTTTTAAGTCCGGATATCTTGTGGAAAGTTTTATATCGTATTGTGTCGTAATTTTCGATTTAATGGCAATCTAGAAAAATGAAGAATTATTAAAATGTACTCAAGGGTTAATTTTTGGAAAGACCAAAGAATTATAAAAACGTTTACTAGAAAGCTATTGTAAAAGAAAGAAAATTGTACGTTTGTATACTCCAAACTGAGGGAGACGAGTAAAGATGAGACGAATCGAAGCGAGTTCGCGAGTTACAATGCTTCTCCTCCGCAGTCCAGGAGTTCCCTTAAACAAGTTAAATTGTCTGCTACTATCATCACTTAGCGCAAAATTGCCACGTCACTGTAAATTTTCGAAAATTTCTGGAGATATGTACGCTCGATAAGACGACAAACCCTTTTAGAATTCAAAGTCACGTAGTTTTTAAATCAAAGTACGCTTTGTCTGATAAAAAAATCTCTAATTTATCGATGCAAAATGTCTTGATAATATACATGTACAAGTACCTGTTTTTAAAGATTAAGTACTTGCCGTCTCAGCACTAAATGCACATCAAATCGAAGGGGATTATATACTGCAATGTTTTACATGGGAAAAAGTCGAGAAAATTTCAAAATCATTTGGATGAAATTGAGGGCTGTGGAATTCGGGTGTGACTCTCACTCTCTCTCGATAATTTAGTTTTTTATTTCAATTGATAAATGAATTTTTGAATGAGATAGAGAAATTTAACCTTATTTATCGTTCCACTTCAAAAACACGATGTTTATGCGTTTCCTTTTTAAAACTGTTTTTATTATTATTCCTTTGACTCACTCTTGACGAAATTATATTTAAATATGCCTACCTTTACTTTGAGTCTTCTTGTACTTAGATTTTAAAGTTTTAGGTATGAGAAAATGAAATACAAAAGAAGTAATTGGCCGTTTTCACCACTATCGTCGTTGGCTGTACTTATAACATCCTTCTACCACCCACGCTCCAAAAATAATAGGCTAGAAATCGAACTTTCTACCACTAGAGGGACCTTTTCGATAGGTGGACAAATTGAAGTCACTAGATGAGATGTAGCGCTGATGAAAGATAACATGTTGGACCTTAATTTGTAACATTGCAATGCTTATCCATCCTTTGGTTGAAGGCGATACTTGAGTAAATTGTACATAGACATTCACCCATATTTTTACACGATTTAATTACAAATACAGTTGCATGTTGTACATTCGAACGGCTACACATATAAGGTACTTACGTTGACTCTGAAGTTAATAAGACTAATTTTTAATAGTAATAATAACCTTTTTGTAGTGTTGTAAGATTTATTATGGATAAAATCTTGTACACTAAATTTTTCAAAACGACTTTTTTCTTGTTATGAAGTCTGATTGGTTTAAAATTACATTGAGCCCTACAGGATATGTTCGTAGCTGCCCAAATTCGAATTTTATAAAATAGTACACGGTATAGATAAATATTATTGCATTTATGAAATTCTGTAGGTGAGCTTGCATTGAGCGAAGATGAGTAAACAATATAAGTGTCGTTTTTTTATTTTTTATTGTGATAGAACTTATTCTAAATATCTTTTATTCGATTCATTGCACCTTAATAAATTAATGTTTTAGAAATTATCGATTGTATTTGTAGTTTTGTTTTTTTGTTGTTGTTGTAACATTTCTAAATAATCCTGCAGGTGTAAATTTTGCTCCCTGCTGGTTCGAAAATGATCTCCATTTGTGTTTTCTTTTAACATCCTTCGAATGGACATTCGCGAGATTTCTAACGTTGTTGTAGCTTCTCGAAGAGATACTCTCTGGTATACAAATATCCTACGATACTAATCTCTCACAATTAAGGCATCAATTAGCTTATTTCTTCTAATTTTTAAGTAATGGTCGAACTACTCCTTTAGGTGGTGTTGGCTTTCCGCGGTGCTTTTTTCGAAACAGGGCGCATGTTCTTAAAATTTGTCCAGACTCTCAATAAATTCCAATAAATACTTGTACGTATAAGAAAATTACATAGATTACGAAATGTGCGTTATATTTCGTCACTGTAAATGCATATAGGTACGCTAAATTTTTAACACAATTAATTGACCAAATATTCATTTTAGGTATAGGAAAATGCAATATCATTTCACGAAGAATTGGATATTCCACTGTCTGTAATAAAAACATACAGGATGTCCTATTAATTAGAAATTACGTAGCTATTAGTGTTTAAAGTTGATCATATTTGATCTATAAGTATCAACACCCTGTGTAATATTTGTACAAAAATCGGAATACTTTTCAATAGTCCATCTTTATACCTTACTAATTCGTAACAATCATTAATCAACACTTTTGCATACTGAATAGCAATAAATTACTACGACACATTCGCTGAAATCTTCATGAAAATTTCAAAACTGTATAATGTTTAGACCTATCGAAATAGATCAATATTACCTCAAGTTGATTGCTGAATTCAATTTTCTCGTAACGATTAGGGCGACCCATTTAAGGAAAGTAAGGAATAAAATAAGTCTACATATTTACAAATTCGGACGCGGCTTAGTTTCTGATTTACGGCTAACGTAGCTCATCTTGCGAGGATATGTATATACAGGATTAAATTATTCTTGTTATTCTTTCTGTTATGTATAATAATAATCTATTTGTTCTATAATGCACAAAATAATACGCAAACAAGACAATAATGATCATAGGAGGAACAAATGTAAAGAAACTCACAGAAGGCGAGCCTTGTGCCTGGGATAATACACATACAACCATTTTAGAATACACACACAAATTCTCAATATAAAAGAACATGTTTCAATTGTGTTTTAATTTAGTTTTAAACTTATGCAAACTAGTGATACACCTTGTGGAGCCTGAAATAAGGATAACCTTAACAATTTAGTTTTTGTATGCGTGTCATATGCATATTATATCAGTATGAGATTATGATTATTAACGTGCTGCGATAATTTTGTATTCGTTCTAGAGGTTTATCAAAACCTTTCCAGAAGTTCCCCACCCTGCTATACCATTTGACCCTGAATAAATGCACAGTTTGCAATTTTTAACTGATCTGTATTTAAAGTTTCAGCATACGATGGCATTCTATGAGATAAAAATTTAAGTTTTTTAACAAAGTGTAGCGCATGTTTGGTGTTCCTTATTATATCTATTCTAGTGTTCTACACTGAGTTGAGTATTTTGTGAAAGCTATGCAACGTGTTTTATTGTTAATAAACGATCGTTTATAGTACTAATTTCTTTTCTGCTTTCTGTTTCATTTGCAAAAGTCACAATATGGCTTTCTGTACATTGTTTGTGCGATTTGTGATGTAGCATTGTAGCCAAACATACACTGGTTCACGAAGTTCTATTATCCTCTGCCAGGTATTAGAAGATCACACGAGCGGCTGATAACTATAAAAATAATTTTGACTATACTCAAATAGGCTGCTTATCAATAGCAAGAAAGTATTACGTTCAACAAGTTTGAAAATATTGAGACGAATCTAAACTACAAATAACGTTTACTAAAATTCTTTCTTCGAAAAAGATCAACCGAATTTAAAACAACATACACGAAATTAATAATGTTTAGCAAAAGGTGTAAACAAATTACGTGAAAGCATCGTTAGTGTTTGCAATGAAGTCAGCGATAACTAAGGAAACATTGAACAAGTGATAAGTAAAGAAATCCATAAAGTGTTAAATAACAATGCAAGGTCACGTACACAGTTGCAAACGACTCGTGTATTTTATCTTATTATGTAATGTAATCAACGAATTATTGTTTATATTGGAAATTAGCACATTCACCGTTTTCTACAATTAATTCGGCCTAACTTATTTATCTATATTTAGTAACGTTCTTACCGCAATCTCTCAGTGGATTACCGCATAAGATTATCTGTTGTTTGTATCAGGAATAACTATTGCAAGGCAGAAAGTTTATCATCAAACATTGTTTGGACGTTTTATTATGTTTGCTTGTGGAGTTCGTGCACCTATTTTACACAAAGATCTGTTATGTTCGGATATGTACGGAGCCCCAGGTGCTAGATAAAATTTTAAAAATGTAAACAGAAGAAAGGTTGCATAAACAACAGTCTTGGGACATTGTAATCGAGTAAACAGTGACTGATGAGAATTTATATAATCCACATCTGTAAATTCTGTTCTACGTTTATAATTATGTAGTTTTTATAATATATCTGATGGGCACTATTGTACAACCATCGATAGTGCTATCGATAAGGTATATTTAACAGAAAAAAATTGATAATAAAATTTAAAAAAATTCTTTACCGTTTCTTTTTGGAAAACATTTACAATTGGACTATCGATATTACTGACTATCGATAATGCTATCAAAAGTAAATTCTATCGATCGAAAATACTATCGATACTATCGGTAGTTGTTCCAACCCTCGGCAGAACTATCCATAACAGCAAAATACCGATGCTGCCCTAAATAAACCCATGCTCTACAGATTTTTTATGGAACTTGTTAGTTCTAATGATGTTGTTATTATAAATTTATTATGAATGGAAATTAAATTTTGGAATAGCATCGGATTGAACAAGAAGTGGTTACCAACTTTCTCATTTCAAATAATATGTGTTAGAGTGCCTTACCCCTAAAGTCAACTGTTTCAAATTTATGCCGCTTTGGTGCAAATTTGGTTGAAATTAAATATTTGCGAATGTAATGGCAATTAAGACATAAAAGGTCATGCGACCACACCTGATCTCGAAAATAATAAATTGTTTCCAAATATATTATAAAACAATAAACCCATTAACTATTAAAAATAGATATATTTAACCCTAATATCGAATCGATGTGGAATTTTCTTTCCAAACCAATACTTCTGTTCAAAATACCAGGGTCCAATTGAAAACAAAGGATTTTTCTCAGTTTGAAAATATCTATATTTGGAAATAATTTGTGGTCACGATCTATAAAATTTAGCAACGATAACCATAAAATGTACGCATGACCTTCCATTTTGTTGTCGTTCCATTAATCTCCATTATATTCTCAAATATTTAACAAGAGCGGTGCGAATGATGCAATTAAACATGGTCGTAAATATCTCGAAACCAATTACAATCGATTAAGCTCATCAAAATATACACCATTGTATTGAAAATAAGATAATAGCCACTTCCGCCTCAACTGGAAGGCCCGTCGGGGTGTACAAGCTTTGAAAGCTTTTAAGGCTTGTCAAAATTTCAGGATCCTTTTAGTGTGTAAAGTATTCCATGACCTTGTGTGTTATGTCTTTAATATGTTTAGGGGTTGCATTATATAACTTGATTCCCATGTGAAGTGCTGATTTTTCAAAAATACTGAGACTATATCAGACGGTATTGAAAGAAGGCATCTATGTTTAGTTACACGAAAAGACCTGTTTGTTCTAAACTTCTCTTGGTTATAGTTAACATACATCAAAGCTTCTAAAATATAGATACTAACCAGAGTGAGAATACTCAATAATCTCT
Organism: Oryctes borbonicus; assembly: GCA_902654985.2. Taxonomy (NCBI): domain Eukaryota; kingdom Metazoa; phylum Arthropoda; class Insecta; order Coleoptera; family Scarabaeidae; genus Oryctes; species Oryctes borbonicus. The sequence goes on along the minus strand of LR736859.1, from coordinate 8,401,010 downwards.
AAAGAGTAGGAGGCAAGAGGTATTTTTTTTTATGTTACAGCCCTATTTTTCTGTTGGATAAAATTATGACATTAGCTCAAGCTAAAGCATCCCAGAAAATTAACCCGTACGGATTCCTGAAAAGCTTAGATAGTAGTGGGGTGATTTTAATGGCTTCCATGAATTTTCAATTAATTCGGATTAGATGACAATGTACAATTTGTTACTGTTAGACCAAAACAAGAACCTATTCAACAACTCTTTGCGTTAGTACTAATACTATATAAGGTTATTCGTATTTTTACTTCGTATATTTTATTTCGTATTTCGTATTACTTCCTGATAAAAAGCTGGTGGAATCGGCATAAAAAAATGGTGCAATCTTCAACGTGGACGTTGGGATTACAAATGTAATAACAAAAACGCCCCAATTACGAATTCTTCTGCATTTCTTCGCCGCAGTTGGTATGTCTCTGACCTTGCACGATCAATGTCGATTAATTGCCATGTAGGATTCAATTTAAGACAAAGCTTCACCACGGATTAATCCTCAAATTTGGTCAATAATAAGGCATGGACCACCATATCGGAGCCCTTACCGAGGTCCGCAATTATTACAGTGACAACTCTGACAAAGTTGGGACACCATTACGATTGTGCGTTGGAGCAATTTAAATTTGAATTAGAAGATAAAGCTATTTACCAGAGTGCATGGTAATTTAATCCCAAAACTACTCAAGGACCTCTATTCAATGAAACTTAAAAGGCACAATGGATTAGTACCTATGATAAAGCGTGAAAGCGTAAAAATGCCACACAGTTATATATACAAATTATACAAACAAATACTTCTCACACCTATAAGTTAAATAACACAGCTCACAGACAATTTTTATGCTATTATTACTACTACGAAAGATTGTGGATGCGTGTGTAAATGTATTCGAGCAATAAGGACGTAACAGCATGAACAGCGAAATAAACAAACATCAAACAATTACAGCACATCCAATTTATCATTCACGGGTTACAAAAGATTATATCACACACGCATAAATGCATACATACATAACTATGTAGTACGTGCGTGTCTGATTAATGCCGTAGCTGTATTCAAACTCCTAATAAACTTCAGATTTATAGAAGACGAAGCGTAAAGTGTTGCCCGATGATTGCCTACCTTGTAATTACGATAGAAAGAACTGATTTTATTGCCTGTAGATGAATACATTAACATAGAATTAGGACTAGGGCGGTATGCAGCATCAAAGTAAGATGAACTTATTTAAATAGGACCGTGAACGTAACATACCAAGATATTATCTCGGAAGGAGCTCGGAGGAACCGATAGTATCGATTTATTTCAATAGTTATTGTTAACTATTTTTTAAGCACCTGGAATAAATATTATAAAGTTGATGCTATACGAAACATGGCGGTTCTCTGCTGTCCGACTACATCCTGCCAATTTTTGAAGAACTTCTGTAGTTTCGACATTTTATAAAGCTTGGGTTGTAAGTCGGTCTTTGGTATTTGATAGCCCGCGGGTGTAGTGGTAATTATACGATCCAAGATCACAATGCAATAAAAATAAACATTAAGTTAAGTATACTGCATTGTGAAGTACATGCGCCCACTATCGATTTATATAATTATAATTTAAATTTTCAGTTTGTATTAAATTTCGATGTTATATCCACAGAATTTGATTATTCTTTTATTGTTATTTGAATTTTCGTATTTTTAATAATTAGGAATAAATGGAAAGTAATACTTGAAAAATATTCTAACGGAAGGTGGAAAAATGGAGGTAGATATTAAACGGTTTCAGGAAAGAAAAAAAATATACCAGTCACAAAACATGATAGGTTAACAAATGAAGAAATTAGAAAAACATTAAAACAAACGCCAACGAATAAAAAAAATAGAGAGAACAATTGGACTAGTGTAGCGGGGATGGTACAAGAGATATTAGTTAAAAGAATAACATGGGCAGGAATAAAGAGAAAACAAAGAAGACATGGAGGGGGAGTATAAAGGAGATAAGTTTGAAGAGGGAAAAAATAGTAAAGGGTATGAGGTGGGTGAGAGACTGCTAAAGACATCAGCAAATCGGACCAGGCTCTTGAGAAAAAGACGATGAACACTAGTATTATTCTTAAAAATAAAAGACTTAATTAAAATCATTCCTTGTCTAAAACACATAAATGCAAGAAACACAAATGATTCACATTGGAATCAAATCATCGAAATTCATAAAACACAAAAAGTATTTCGACAGCGGACAAGTTCTTCAAAAAAGAATTGAAGAATTATCTTTTAAGTAAGTATTAAAAGTGTAAAAGTATAAAATAACATTGCAGAAATCTGAAAACTTAATATTAAATTTCTTAATTGCTACGTATATAAATAACAATAATGAGAAAAAGGAAAAGGGGTTATTGCCGAAAAAATGAATCAAGAATCAATATTTTGACATTTCTGCTCATGTGCGATAATGGCGTTTTATAAATTAGTATATGCAATAGGAGTATCAAAAGATTGGTAGATCTGTGTTGTGGAATGTACACGAAAGAAAAGACTTTGTTCATTGAACAATATATTAATTGACTCAATCAATGGCATGTTTGTGTATGGCAAACAAATATTTGTTGCAATATTTGTTCAAACAAATGTCATAACCAGATGCTGATTGAAACAAATAAAAAACGCGTTAGGATAAATAAATAGTTGTTTGAAATAAATACCTCTAACAAGATATATTTTGTTGCTTTGACAAATTCCTTTTCTCCGTGTAGGCAAATCTACAGTATTGGTTGTCAGCTTCAAGAGGAGCTTAGCACTAGCTTTTTCGCTACAGTGAAAGGAAAGAGGAAAGAACGAGTTAATACTGTATCTTCAGAGTAAATTGTCATAAGCAGTGGCCTGCGAGAGGTAAGTACCATCGGATTTGAATGATAAGTATTTCAGAAATTAAAATTTCGTCTAAATACGCTCAATTTCTAGCTGAAGATAACGATAAAAGGGGTACCTAACCAATGACACATATTCCAATTCAGTACAGAGCCTTCAGCGAAGTATCGTTGGAAAAATGTTTACAAGTTCGAAATAGGAAGCATAGTGATTTAGAAGCTAAGATCATTAAATAAGTCAACACTGCAGATTGTATTATTTGCGACGTTGTAGTAAAATAAAAGGTAAGTACAGGGCAAGTATCCACGTTTAAATGGATTCTCTTAATATAATACTAGTCATCTATGCTTGAGAGATTTTCCTGCGGATGTTAGATGGATTTTATTAAAGAGTTTTAAATCGTCTACATCAGCAAGAATTTTGCAATCTAAAGATAGTAGAAGGTAATTTATGCATACATTAAAGAGAAGTGGACAAAGTTGGAGCGCTGAGGTACGCCACAATGAAAGACCGTAGAGAAACTCATTGGAATGAACGCAGCAGGAACGGTTGGAGGGATAAGAATTAGTTAGTGCATTAGAGCTAGTCCAAAATTCAATGGAAGACAGATTCGATAAAAACATCAAAAGCCAGTGTAAATTACATTTAATAATATACTGTGTGAGCTCAATTAAGTTGGCAGGAGTTGAGCAATCCTTAATAAAACTCTATTGGCGCATAGATAAAACTGGCTTAACACTGTTGTACAGCCTGTTAGAAGGTAATTGTTCAAAAACACTAGTGCAGTTAGATAGGCGTTTGAATGGCCAAGTCGAAAATAACATCTAGGGATTCCCATAGTATTGAAGCACAATCCCGAATAAGAAACCTTGGCGAGGCATCATGTCCAGACCCAATCAAAGATTACTTCTTAATCATATTCTATCCAAACATTAATGTTAATAAAGTGGCTGTCTTGTTGGAATTCAAACGTTTGAGTAAGGTAAATACAGCCTTGTACTTTTTTTTTCAAAGTGAACTGTTATATTTATATTTAATATCCTGCAATTTATATAACGCGATTCATATGCTTTACATTAAACTCAAATAGAATTTAACTTACCTTTTATCTATGTAAATCTTAAACACATCGAAGCGTACTTGTATAAACAGTACTTTATTGGTGGAATTCATATATGTATGTACAGCATTCTGAACGTTGCTTAAATATAAACTAAACACATGTTAGGTAAACTTTGTACTCATGTCATAGTTCGGAAATCTTGTCGATTTAGTATAAATTTACGTTATACAACGTTTTCGTAGAAATATTAGGAATAACATCCGGAGGGGTATTCTTTTACGCCGATAGATGTATAAAAAAGCTGACCTCAAACAAACATCACAATATGAATAGTAAAATGTATATGTTTACGCAAGTGTTGTGTTTAGCGACAATGGAATTTGGGTTTTCTTGCTAGGCCATGATCAAAAGAGTTAATCAAATGAAAGTTGTACCCTGCTTAGTCCTGCTAGTAGTCTGAAAAAATCTGACTAAACTTTGTCGCAAAATTAATTTTGCCATGAAATTATTAAGAGGAATTTTGCAAAAGATGCTAAATAAAAATATCTCGATAAATATAACACATATTTTTTGCTGGCGGTGAAGAGTAAACAGATACCTAGAGTGTTATTTAAAAGGTCCGCATAAATAGAGAGTATAAATTTATTAAATACCAGTATCATCGCTATTGAGAGCAATAATAATGAGGGATATAAACAATAGCCTGTTCTCCGCGAATTCGATAAGCCACTTACAGTGCAGTATAAACAATAAAGTTTACAAGCGCTTCATTAAAAATAGCAACAAGAAATAGGTCAGATGGTAATACATTTCCTGTGGCAAATATATACAAAGGCTGCGTATATAAGGTGAATAACCGGCGAAAAAATACTCCCTCTTGGGTAAAAAAGAAGGGACAGAACTTTGTAGATTATGAATGGTAACTATTTAGGAATAGGTCAAAAATGTAGTAAGTAAACTTCTAGTTTTAGAAAACATCGCATAGATGATACAGGAATACAATTTCCAATGGGCGTTCACGAATGCGGCACCAAGAATGAACTTACTCCTCAGACCTCTCGGTCTGTCTCGTATCTGATAGGGGCAGATGAACTCGACACCGATGTTAATCTCATTAACGTAGATAACATAATTGATGCACACGAACAAGGCACCAAAGATTATAATCTACCTAAAACGGGTACATGAATTGACCATTATGGCGGATAATAAAATGAAATAATTTTCTATTGAAAATATTTATTGCAGATGAGTAAATGACAATCAATTGTATTGCTGTGCACTGCTATGCAGTTTTGTGCGATAAACACAGATAATAATAATAATAATATAAGTTTATATATATTTCCCATCAGAGATACAAACTGTATGTAAGTGAATACAAGTCACTTAAGTTGGAATAAGCATGCATAATTAATACTTAATGTGAATGAATACAATAACGAAAAAAGGGCAAACAAAATATTAAAATTGTTAGTTGCTGTATCTTTTAATTCGCTTAAAAAAGATTAATATCTACTTATTGCTCGAAATTGTGTAAATAGGGGATTTTAGCATTATGTTTGTTCTTGTTAATGGTAAGTATTTATTATCATTACGCTGGACATCAACCAAATTGAGGCACCGAACTTACCGAAAATATTGAAACAATGAAAGATAGTCGATTCTGTTATATAGAATTCTACAGAAAAACATAATGCTGAAGTTTATGCTTCTAAATTGTCGAAGTTTCTATGTGGATAGATGTCCAATTTTATTAAGATAATAAAGACTTCATATCAAGGATCCGTGATTTTACTAACAATAAGGTAAAGTATAGTAAAGTAAAGTAAAGTTCTCAACGGGTTATATACTGAAAAGATTTTGAACTTCGAATAATAAAGAACTTATAGCTAACTTAGAAACTTTATTTATATCTCGTATCGAAGAAAACTGCTATTTTTTTAATGAGTTTACAATATCACAAAATGTTATCGTTGATTACATAATCGATTTGATCGGCGGGCAAACGATATTACTTTACACTCGTCTATATTCAGGGAAAGATTGTTGATAATGCGCCAATTGTATAGACTGTTGTAGTTAAACACTTTCATTGGTGGAGGAGATACTTGCAAACATTTTTGAACCTGCGAGTAGTAACTTTCCGGATGGAATAACATCGGCAATCCTGATAATAGAAATATTAAGTATTCGCGGTCCCAAATTAAAGTTGCAGTGCGCAGTGCAATTATTGCTGCGTGTATAGCCATTAAAAACACATGTTGAATTCGATTAGTTAAATGCGACACGAAAAATGGTACTAAATCATCTCTAAATCCACAGATAATGCACGTAAGCAAAAACAAACTAAATATAGTATTTAAATATGTTTTGTTATTTAGTTATATCAAGTACAGATTTTATAAAATAGAATGGAAGGTTTCCTGTAAGCTAAGGCATTACTTTTAGTAAGTCTGTTCTTTTTCGCACTGCAGGATCACGCATTCTTGGACTTTCACTTAAACTTTGAAGTTGAATAGAAGTTTATGTTTGGAATTGTTTAACAATCTTTATAAAGAAAAATGAGTGCGAGTGGTTAGAATAGACATTAAATTCATTAAATAATGGTCATTCAATAAGCGCGGAGTTTCGGTTAACAATTTAGGTGGAAAAGAAGCATGCTTCTTCCTCAATAATTAGATAGTCAGCATGTGTCTTCCACTGATTGAATTTCAATGAAGTCTAATGCTAAATAATTCCCGACATCGTTTGGACTTAAAAATGGCTTCAAAGGTAATATGTAAGTAATTTACTTGTTTTGCAATTTTTGTCCTTGCGTTCCACAGTTAAACCAAGGTTCTGTGTTTTGCTAAATCATGATTGGGCAAGATGGCAACTAGCCACATCTAGCGGCATATATAATCACTAATCACTTACTTGGGTCCAAATTCCGAGTAGAAGGTTTTACGTACAATTAGTTCATGCCTATCTACACTGGAAAACCTATCCACACCAAAAGCTATGGATTATAGATGAGGTCAGTAAGTATAATAATGCTTTAATTTGCTTTCATACGATTAAGTGGTATAATAATGAAATAAATGAGTAGAAATAAGACAAATTAAAAAAAAAAAGTACATCCACATATATGCCTGATCGGAATTTTAGAGATTATGAATGGCGATTGTATGAACTAAAATGAAGTGTACGTAAGTACGTAAAATTCTTACGATGTGGTTTGAATAGTTTCAAAGATCATCAACCATCGCACGAATGGTAAGTGAATTGCAGGTAAATATGTATCGATATTTGCTTCCTTTATAGCATCCAATCAATGCGTACAGGAGTAAAACCAATTGATAAAAAATAAGACACACTATAAAATATATGTTTGGTTATTATTATTATGTAGCGAGAAGAAAAACTTTAATGGTTGGTATTCTAATTTTAGCTGCTTCAGTTCAATTAAACTTTCAACTAACGCGCAAAAGGCGTAAATAAATATGTGCTTTTGGAAGATATATTATTTTACTACTGCTTGCAAAAGTAAGCTGTTAATAATTGTTGATCTAGATGGTTTAATGACTCTCAACTAATTTAGAACATCTAATTTAAGAAATTTTATTGTAAACAAAAGGGTAATGCTGTTAGTTCTTTGGTATTGGGTTATTGCTTAGTATTGTGTACTATAATTAAGCCGATTTATAACCATACAAATGTTAAGGGATAGTACGAAACTGCGCACGAATCCGGGGGCTCGTAAAAGTATTGGCGTTAATCCCATTGTGACACAGGTATATTTTAATAGGATTATACTTTGAATATATTTAAAATGATCTGCAATAGGTTATTCCTGTTAATTCTGTAAATTACTCATTGCTGGGTTCGGAAACTATCTGGATCTAATAGCAAACGCGTGAAATATGTTAATGGGAAAATGTAACAGTAAAAAATAATTCATGATAAATATTCGAGAAGTGCCCACATAAGTATAGCCGTTGTTCTTAAATGAATAAGGAATCATACTAAATACTAAGCGATTTAGGTACCTGTATTTTTGTTTATTTCAATGGTGGACCTAATTTAAAACCTAACGACTGTAATTCTCGGACAGAAGTAAGGCACTGTTAGGATCAAGTTAAAAAATGTGACATCTGCAAAAAAAATATTGAATTCTATAAGTATAACCAAAAGAATTCCACTTTTGGTTGGGCACATCACCTACTCTACATTATCGACCAACACGATGTGCGTTTCAGAATCTGTGCAATTTAAATTCAAGCGATTATAGTAGCATTACAGATATTTATTATTGTTGCCAAGGAATAAATTTCATTCTTACAATGTAGCTAAAAAAAAGAAAAAACAATCTCTGAAACGGAAATATATATATTGGTCGGAACCTAAAATGTATTTTTTTTTTGTCCACTCCAGTAGAAAGCCACTAATAGCAAGAATCCAAATTTAAATTAAATTTTATATTTATTCTTTATTTACTGTAAACTTAAAGTAAAAAAGCTTCTCTGATAAGACGGTCATTACACCATGCCAACATATAATACAATTTTCGCTTCATACTATACAGCTCTGTTCTAGCTTAGAAATGCTTAGAAACAGCATGTAATTATATTGAATCTCTGTAAGGAGAAACTTAATCGCCCTCTTGGTTATCAATTTATTTTGAACCTTCTTCCCTCCATGTCTATGGTCGCTATCTTCGTTTATACTAGATTAAAAATAAACTGTAAGGGACCTTATTCCAACCCTGCACATGATCTTTGTGTAACGAGATACGACGATGAAGCTGCTGCTCGCTAGTGAGGATAGATTTTCTGTCGTGAAGGGCCATGGAGGCATAGATTTATACCAGATCTCGTTCCATAAACCACCGCAGCTTTAGAGTAAGATAATGGTATCCGTATAAATCATGGATTAGAAGCAGTAAATAAATGTCTGGCGGATTTTTTTCGGTGCCGGGAATTATGAGATATTATTGTTCGAATCGTGCATGCGGAGTTCTATTATTGAGTATAGCTGCAGTCAAATGAGGTACAATGGTACTCCCCGGTGCTTGTAGATGTTGCAGAACGTTATACAGTCTTGGATTATAGCTCGCTGATAGCGCTTAGTCGCTTTGTTTCTGTTAAAATCTATACATCTGTAAATACATATTGAATATCATATATCGCCCATTGGGAATATTGCGTATATAATATGGTGATAGATATTAGTGTTATAATTATTATTGAGAAGTGATTAGAATTCCTCTGCTAAATTAATCTAAAAGAAATAATAATGTTAGCCATAAATTGCTACTCCCATACATTGTCACTTACTCTCGAAGTGTCTCTTATTGCTATTTCTCGTAGTATCTGAAATCCTTGCATTGCAGATACTTATTAAGACTTGATTTATCTGACAAGAGGCCTGCTTCTTTTATGGATGTTAAATGAGTTCTGTTATGTTTAGTGATGAACAGAAAGCAGCAAGCACATAATCTCTAACAAACGATTGCGTGTACTCCACGCCGAATTAAGAACACTGAAAACCGATAAAATCACGAATCGCCATTTGCATGCCGGGAAATAATTAACTTTGTTCGCCCTTTACGGAGGCAGGGTGATGGTAACAGAGCCATGGAATAGTTTACGCATTCAATCAACGCGCTAAAGGCTCCTCCGCTTCCGATAAGCTTAATAAATTATAAACCCTGTTGGGCCGCTTGACGCACATCCATTATAATATAATATACAGGATACGATGTTTTGAGCTTAGGGAAAAGGTAGAAGTAAGTAGAATAGAAAATCAAAATTTTGCGAACACAGATATTCGACGACTATACAAAGATTGTTTAAAATATTTTTGAAGACATATTACTTTCGGTTATGCCGGAAGTGCATGTCAACTTTCTTACTTAAAATGGATACCTGCAAAAATTGATTACATCACAGTACGATACATTTTCGACACAGGATATTGTACCCAAAGTGTATATGCATTTTTCCATAAAAGTGAAAATTACACTTATTTGAGGGGGTGGGGTGCCACTTAAAAAAATCAACTTTCGCTAATTTTGGCGATTTCAAATTAAAAACCCTGTATAGTATTTTCAATCTATTGATACAGTTATTAATGATATGGACTTTCTACATTCTCTTAGCGAAACAACTCTTCTGTAACTAGCGTAGATTATAATACTTCGGAAAATTTTTAATTTTCTATTCTGCTTACTTCTGGAAATATTTTTGTGCTAAGCTCAAAACGCCTTAAAACATGTTTTCTAATTATTTTTATTTTCTTCTTATTTGAGGAACTCGTTTACAGAGTACACAATTGTTTTCAGTTCGGCATATGTGTTTGAAAGGATTTCCCCTATCTTTTTAATATTTAGGAAGATGATATCGGTTTACCCTTGAATTTTAGGTTGACTACTAGCATAAATACGTTGACTCTTTGGAATTGTATTCAACACGATTTGTATAATCTTGAATGTAATTCTTGAAAAATTTAGAACATGTTGCTGTAAAACTTAACAGGAATGGACTTCTTGGGTTATTATCACTTATGATAATAGGCTCTACGTAGGAATCTTCAAAATGTACAGCTAACAGAATAAAAGATATCACACAATGCATAAACAAATGATGAAAACAAGCTGTATATTATCCTACAATATTAAATTTAGATGTTGAGTGATCTATTTCTCTGTGAGAGCAAATAACAAAAAAAAATTTAAACATCTTAAGAGCGACTTAGCATAACGTTCTCATTTCTTCAGCAAGAGTTCGTTCGGTTTTTACATTAAGAAATTCTTGTTGCACAGAACAAAAGATAAAATTGCTTGTGGCAAAGCGTTAGTACGTAAATCGTGATCAATAGTCCGTGAAAGATTAGCTTAAGATGTTTTCTAGGTGCGATTATGCCATCATCTGCAAGCAGCGTTCCTGAACTGTCACTGACTTCTACAGTACTCTAACAAGTACAATAGATTTTTATGAATACTGTTTTACATTTTATGTAAATAGAAAATGCACGTATAAAAAGCATTATGCAGAAAAGAAAGTAAATCGGCCAGTTTAATTTAACTGTTATATTAACTGCATACTATATGCACCACATAAATATTAATGGTCGAAATTTGGGTGCGTAAAAATGGCCTGGAACGTAAGCCTTAATTTCCAGAATTCTTATTTATGTCTTTTAATGACGATTACGTGAGAATTCATGTAAACATGAACCAGAAATCAATGCAATCAGAAAATATGTACGTTTCGGCGAACGGTTACTATAAAGATATCCTTACACGCTATGTAATAAATTAGTTTTATGAAATGCATTTTTCTGCTCTTGCAATTTCATGTATTGATTTATAAAGTAGCTTGCGTCTTACAGGAAGACTTTATAGATTAATAATTGAGTACGTGAGACGAAATTGCCTTCTCTGTATGTTGCATGTTGAAACTTGATTATAAATGTAGTTTCGTTACCAATTTCTGCACCAGTAACAATTAACAAAAACGCCTTAATAATAACTTCCAAACTGCAGGATTGGTTATGATTTCAAAATAATTTGACTAATTTTTTTCAGGATTTAACAGAATTCTCATAAAGAGGAAAAAAATATGTATTTGAGAGAAGCCAGAGAATTGCGGAACAACTATAAAAAGTAAAGAAAAGTGATTTGATTATAGCGATGATACAAAATTTAAAGGAGGACGCAAATCAAATAAAGGCGGAGCAACAAGATTGCCGTGAACAAATACGAAAAATAACCAGGAAAATAGAAAATTGTACGAGGAAAGTAAGCAATTGAAAAAAGAAAATAAAGAAACCCATGCAAAGTTGAGAAATCTAGGTATGGGTAGAAAAGCAAATGCGAAAAGATAATAAAAATAGGTACGGAAGATAAGAATGCTTTAAAGCAAGCAATGTCGAAATTAACTAAACAAAAGAAATGTATAGGCATATAACAGGGGGTAAAATGAGCTACGAAGAAAGTAATGATATCGGACGGAGATTAATGTAGTACACATTTTAAGAGAAAACAGATTTACAAGGAAGCGGGGGGTCGATGCGTGAACCAGATCGATCACATCTTGATCACAAGAGGCTATACACAGATTGTTACATGACGTCAAATCTTGTAGAAGTGTTGATATGAATTCAGATGTTAAAGCCGAATTCAAAATTAATTATACAAAGGGGAAGGAAAACACATAGAAAGACGTACCATACGGAAAAAATCACAAAATGGTAGTATGCTACGTAAGTACAAAGGAAAGATGCTGCAAAAACTATTAGGGAGGACTCAACTGGGCGCAATAACTTTAGAGGCATTTCACTGATAGATGTCACATACAAGGTACTGATATCAGTAGTAAAGGAAAAATTAGAAAAAAAATATAGATCCACAATTAGGCGGTTAACAACTGGGTTTTCGGAGAGGTAAGTCGACGATGGACCAGGTTTTCATTATGAAAGAATTACAGCATGCTGACTACAAAATACCCACGACCATATTATTCGTGGATTTTAAAGAAGCGTACAACTCGATTAAAAGGAAGAAAGTAATTACATGTGATGAGAGAATTCAAGTACCACAGAAACTAAATCTAACAAGAGTGGCAATACAAAGAACTATGAATAATGTTAAAATAAACAAATTTGAAGTTAAAACAGATCTTAGACGAGGAGATTCTTTGTCGACCTTGTTGTTTAACATAGTCCTGGAAAAAATAATAAGACAAAGTCAGCTCTAATCAATTATGCACAGGAGTCATCAAGCAGTAGCCTGTGCTAACGACGCAGTGATAGTAGCTAGGGATAAGAGAATCTTAGAAAAACTGACGGAAATCATATTAAGGTGGGAGCGAAAAGTACTCGATCGCGTATTTGGAGGCAGATAGACAGAGGAAGGGTACATGAGAAGAACTAATGAGGAAATATACGGTATATACAAAGAAAAGAACATAGTGGAAGCAGTTAAAACGGAAAGGGTATACTGGCTGGGTCATAGGGAGAGAATGTCTGAGGAGCGAACAGTCAAAAATGTGGCGTGGAGGGAGCCGGCTGACAGGAAGAGGAGAGGAAGACCAATACGAAGGTGGAAGGAGGTTATACAGTTATACAGGATGTGAAGCAGAGAAACATAACAAATTGGAGATCCAAAGCTAGGAACAAAGATTTATGGAATGATACTTCCAAGCACAGGGCCTAGAAGCCCTGTTCTAAGGCTTTATACGTATAAATATAAAATTATAGAATAAATTTATTAAATTTGTTTTTTGAAGAAATGGTCGGACAGATGACTTTTATTCTTTAGAGATAAACATTTCTGCATCAATTTTAAGTTTACCGCATTTCTGGTTTTGAAGTAATGACATTATCGACATTTTTTTTTAATGACAACTTCCTAACCAAACTAAATGGTACCATCAAAATTCTAATACTTCATACAACAAAATTTTCGAACAAAACGCATTTAAAGAATGGAAAACGTAAATCTTATTAATCACAAAAAGCAAAGATAAATGCAAATTATTCAAGAAATGAAATAATTATTTCTTTAAAGTAAATGTTCGAAATATTATTCACCCTCTCCCTAAATGTTACTACTAACAAAAAGCTTAGCAAAAAGTTAAGATAAGTGTTTTCAGAGCAAGCAGCAAATAACTTTTTAGAAAGTTAACTAATTGTAGATCATTTAAGCGAAACTCAGCGCATAGAAATTTTAATTCTTGTCGAATACGTCGATAGAAAAGAACTCGGCAAGACGGAAATATCAGCCAGTGAGTAAAATCGAGGGAAAATTTAGGGAAACTGCGCACATTGACCACATTTCAAATGCAGGGTGTCCTAAGAAAATAGATGAAAGTGTGAAGGTGATATTTTATTAAGCGTGGGTAGGAATTACATGTATTAAAAACAAAAAAATACAATTCTTGCAAAATACAACTATTGCAAGAATTCAATGAACATGACCCTAATTGCCGAATGCAGTTTTGCTATATAATGTAGGATTTATGCAACCCTAATCTACGGTTCATTCGCCAAATTCTCTTATCATCTTTCACCATCATACCATAAATCGACAAAATTGCAGGTATTAGAGTAGAGAGAATCCTCAGTAGAAGAACATACTCAACACCCTCGTGAAGTTAATGTGTGGGCAGGAATAGTTGATAATAGAATCATTGGTACTTTCTTCCTTGATGATAATCTCACGAGGCAGCGATATCTCGATTCCCAAGCGAAGATGATCTTGACTTTCCAAATGGTGATATTCGGTTTTAATAAGATGCACCTCCGCACTTTGTGCGTCATGTAGACCAGTTTTTAAACAAGAGAAGTAGATCGGAAGGCGAGAATCCATAAAGTGATTCCCAGGTCCCATATTATGTTTCTTTGTTTCAATCAAAATTCTATGTTGTCGGACTACAAAATCTAGAAGAAAATCTTTGAAAAATAGAATTAATTTTATTATTAATTATTTAATTAATTAAAAGAGGGAATAACAGCATCTATCTTTGCTTTTTTTATTAGCCAAGTTTTCCCCTTTTTAAATAACTTCGAATAATCTGTTATGAGGTATTAACATTTTGATTGTACTATTTGTTCAATTAAATGATTCATAAAAAAAAGAAAAAAACGGGAGGGGAAGGTAAAATCGAGGCAAAAATATTTAGTTTAAAAAAAATCGATCTGGCTTGTCCCAGCATTTCTTCGAAAAATAAATTCTTCACATTTATTTGATGAATTTATTCCATATTTATGCGTATCTTTTAAAGAATTACTTTAACAGATATAGTAGACTTAAACGTACATTCGATGTTTTAATTTCTTCAGTAATTGATATTTACTGCACATCGTCCATTCACTATTCACTATTATGAAAGTGTTTCAATTTCGAACAGCAAAGAGTTGGTTTTCCTTGAAATCACACACATAAATAATGTCGTCTTTCTAGATAATGAAAAGTTTACGAGGTTTGGCTGTATATCAAACTGTCAGTCGGTATTTTCTAATGCACACCGTTGATGCATAAGAACAGGTTTCGCTCAATGCATCGCCTTGTATTGAGTTTGGATTCGTAACGGAATGATATGTGGGTTTCGCCTGTTGTGGAAGGTCACAATGAAAGTTAATTAAACGTTTCGATAATCGTAGGCCTCCAAATTGAACAAGAACGAATAGCCGCGTTTATAATAGACGTGTAACCGATACAAATTACGTATTGTTACTTTAATGCCCAAGCAAGACCTGAAAACCCTTCGTTTAATTATCCAACGTAAGATATGTACATACCTAAATAGAATATCTAATTTAATTATGATTTCTAAAAGACGTTTCTAATAGTTCCTGGGTAAAATGAAGGCTTTCTTAAAACCTCTCTTTAGTATTTTTTTTTATATCTATACATATATATGTGATATTATAATTAAATGATTTCAATTCATGTTTGATAAATTGGAATGGTATTATTGAAAAAAAGCATGAATAAATAATAGAATTAAATAATACTGTTAAATGTAATGTAAACGTCTCAATGAATAGCTTTAAAAAACGAATGTGAAATTAGATCATAAAAATGTTAATTCAGTAATGTGCAAATGTGTCTCTAGCTCCTGTCACTACTTCCATTCGTTTGGGTTTGCTATTCTTCCACTCCGAAAGAATAATTTATTCCCCAAGATTCATAAGAGTAAGTAGGTAGCGCCTAACTCATTGTTTTAATGCATCTCATGGTATTTCTCTGAGGCCAATCCATGATTGGAATATTCACGAGTCGAAGATAGCGATGTGGGGCAAGGTTAAGCGTAAAGATGAAACTGTTCCCGATAAATTAGGCAAATAGCATCACATTCTTCTACAATGGTAGATACAATGCATAGAACTGTGTATTCATAAAACCAAATCTGCCTAACCATCGAACCAACAAATTTGTCCCCGGAAGATTATTGATCAACCAAAACATGGGGTCCTCGAAGCGATATTACCCGCAGTAAATTTCTCTGCCTGGTCACGCTGAGACAAGTTGACGTTCATCTGATGAATTGACGCATTCTTGTTTCGTCCGAAAATAAAACTCGCCTTCAGTCGCGGATGGTCTAATTTTGCGTGTTCCCTTTCCCAAAAACAAATCTACTAACTCCATGTTCTATGGTGAGGAGTAGTGCAGTACCTAATTGTCCTTCCCCATTCATTAATCTTTCCCGTCACCTTACTAAACTTCGAGCTGCTGTTACGGCCCTGCTTAGTTCAAAACTGGCACAACGCCCGTTTCTCAAGGAGACTTGCATAACATGCCGTTCATCTCTTGCATTTGTAGACTTCTTACGATGTTGTCTTCATGTTCATTGAAATCTTTAACTGTTTTACTAATTGTTGAGTGTAACAGTTTACCAACATATCGCTGGCCAGAGTTACCGCTTTCACTGCTTCATCTTCTCATAAGTTGCTTTCTTCTACTCTAAATGTACCAAACAATGTGTTTCATTCATTCAATGACATTAACTTAAAAAATCACTAGCAAAACTGGCTTTATTGCCTTCCACAAATCACTTTAAACAACGCTAAATGTCTTGTTCATATTTTATTGACGAGCAACTGCAAAATCTTATTTGATATCCGTTAAACAATTGCAATGGTTTATCAGTAGTGACAGAGGATACCAATATAAAATCTAATGATTTAAAACTTCGAAAAATTGTAAGTAATAATCAGAAGTTTTGCTGATGCTTTAATTTTGCCCAGGATTCTTAATTAATTCGGAAAGGGATATCAATTTTCTTATTTCAAACGGTACATTTTTTATATTACGGACCCTTTGGATGGACTCGTTTAATGATATGGAACGTGCCATCTTTGAGGTAGGCATTCAAGTTTCTTTGAAAAATTTGCCAAACACGCCAATATCGCCATGGTACTACCGATGTAAACCAGTTCTGAAACTTATTGGTAACATAAATTCCTCTTTATTGCTATAAATAAATATCAAAAATGCTATACAGAGTTTTCCAAAAACTTAGTCTAAGCACATATTCAACTAAAAAAATCAATTTTGTTAAATGATAACATTTATATTTGAGAATGTATACCCATTCTACTCGAAGAAATGCGGGTAAAACATAGTTTACCCCGTAAAATTCGTTCGCTTTCAAATTTTTAAGAAAAAGCATGAAATCGTTTATTTATAACCAACAAACAATCAGAACTGACAGCCCTTGATGGATTTTAACAACAGAACTTAAATAAATAAAGATTTATTGTGTACGCCATCTTTCATTTAATTTGAACTTAACTTCTTCAATACAGAGTAAAAGCACGTAGGTAAAATAAATAATTGATTTCGTGATTCTTTTCAATAACCTGGAAACGCGCGAATTTAGCTATGGCAAGTAATGTATGTACTACCCTCATTTCCTCGAGTAAAATATGTAGACATTTTCAAAAATAGGGGTTGCCATTATTATTTTTTTTTAATTGAATACGTTAGTGTGGGATTAGGTTTTCGGAACACTCCGTATAGCATTTTTATGTATTTACAGTAACAAGGAAGAATTTATGTCATCAATAAAAGTCTCATGACCCGTTTACACGGGTAATACCGAATAGTGGACAATTACGCTCAACGTTTGATAAATTTTTCAGAGAAAATTGAATATCTCAAAGGCGGTACGTCCTACGTCTATGATATTGCACAATAACATAACATAATATAGGAGGTATACCATTTGAAATAAGAAAGTAGATATTTAGCTTAATCAGAAGTGTCATGAAGTTGAAAATATTTTTAGGAAGTACGTCACTATCTATAATATCGCCCAACGAAATTTCAAAAAGATACTTTAATTATTTCCAGAGAAACTTTTAATAGGCCATCGTCGTAAGTGCCTTTGTGTAACAACAGACATGATTCTACTGTAGCTTCTCCTATAAAATGCATTCCTGCAAATTTACTTATAAAAATGTTTCATCAAGCACGCACATACATAAAACGATTTGACTATATTTAAACACTAGAGCAAGCATGCTAAAGTCACTGAAGCTGGAGAAATATCATTAACTGAAACTAATTAGCGTTCACGAGGCGTTAGCGCCTGTCAATGTACTTTTCTCACCTACTCTTATTATATTGTGGGTTCTGGTATAGTATTGTTTGGCTTTGTGTTGGACCTATACCGTTATAATCGTAAAAGTGCCTTTTCATTCTTGTTGTCTGCCTCACTGTGACAATTTTCTTTTATTTCCAATGCTGCTCGAAATTCTTTAAAATATTTAACAATTCATATATAGGACGGGTGATCTTCGCGTGTCTGAACGAATAGAGATTTTTCAAAACGGTTTGTTCTGGTTATGCTTGATTATGGGTATGTTTTAAAATTATATTGAAATCTGCAGGTTGTTTCATAAGTTCGTAGCTATCCAAAGTTCGTATTTTTTTTAACAGTTTTTTCTTTGGGATCTTGTTAGATGCTGGGGCAAAATGTGATAAGGTATGAAGAAATTGATGGTAATGGTGATGGTTAAAAGTCCCTGTTTTAGATAATCCTTCAGGAGTTGGTCGATATGCATGCGCGTTATGTATATATGTAGAATAAAAATTTAGCAGAGGTATAGTCATGGAAAATCTGTCGAAAGTATTTCAAGCAACCCCAGCTAATAGTTGTTCTGTAGTTATTCAGGCTTAATAAAATATTAACTTTTTCCTAATAAGAAATTCCTCGACCCAATTACACTTCGTTAATTATGGAGAAAATTGCGATTGATACACAAGCAATAACAATACGATTAAAATCTTTATAAAACCACATACGATTGCTAAATTAATGTATTTAAGTAAATTTTGCTTTTTTCTTATACGACTTACCGATTATTTTGCTTAATTAGCATGAAGTGTAATTTATCTTTTAGAATTTGATGTGTTCGTTTATGATGTAACTTTCACCACTTAGACGGCGTATTGCCTTCTTTAGGCCATGAACGGTGTTTACCGATGCGTTCAGGGTTCTGCTAACACTGAACTTGAGAATGCGGCTGGTTTCCGCACCGTCAGACATCTAACATAATATACCAGTTGTGCGGTTGTGATGTAAGTAGAATTCCGAATGCGACTAATGCAAATGGTCATTGTGAGCACCAGATTCTAAAGGAAGCTTAGGTAAATTAAATTACTGCTGTTGAAAGATAACAAACGTCGCATTGTATATTTAAAGAGGTACCAAGAATGAACTGTGTTAGTAGTGCAGATACCGTCATTATGAAAAGGGCGCTGCATAATCTAGAAGATGTCCAACTTTCAAAAGCGTCCCTAGAGAATAAAGTTATGAAATATAATTCTCTAATTTTAAGGATCAAGCTTTTCGAGGCATGCGCGCAAATAGTACTACAGGCTATTCAATGTGATCCACTTGCAATGTAGAACAACATCCTTGGACATACTTGACGATAATCAGAGATCAAACATTGCCCTAAAAATGCAACTTACAATCATCTCTTTTGCACCAATATTCGTTTATACCAATATCTTAATTCGCTCACCATGGTCTTGGTCATTTTTAGAACGGTGTGGTTAATAGGAAACTACAAATACGATTTCTCGGCGTTTTATTTAATTTTTCCCAAATAATTTAGTGTTTTAGTACTTTCGTATTTCTACTCTTCAATTATACCTAGATGTAAGATATAATAAACATTACGTGTTTCATGCAGTGCAATTTAGTTCAAAGAATAAGCGCATCGATAGTGCTAATTGTTCAAAATTTTATTGTTGAGTTAAACTTATTTTGAGAATACTAAAAAATAGGCACTCTAAAATATTACCTACATAATAATTGAAATAACATCCAACGCTCCGATAAAGCAGTCATTAGAAAGTAGAAATTTAAGCAACATTGCTGCTTTTAAATTAAAAACGTCTGCTTTTTTATATGATCGGCAATTGGTATTACGGCCCTTTTCTGGGGAATTGATTACCCGAATTAATTACCTTAATTACAGATTGCCAAATTATCCAGGGTTCTTTTTTAAACACGCGCCGATAGATATATAGTGAATTCTTAATTTCTTCTGGTGTGTCGGGTTTGAGACGATTGCGTGCTGACTATAACGGTTACGAAAATCAAGTCGCTATAAAGCGTCTGTTCTTAACTACCGCAAGCTCGTTAAAATAAGTGGCTACATTTATGTTTTTGTAATTTGTGATGTTCTTTTTATTTTAAATCTTAATCTAATTAAAGCGCGGTCTTTTCAAGATCGTAATCATCTCATTTTAGTTTAGTAGCTCTTGGCGTTAATTTTGCATTTTTCTTCCATTACATATATTACTTAGAAAAAATACAAAAACACGAGGTATGGCGTAATTTATATTATTTTCCCATTCAATTTGGTATCTTCTTTTTATTAAATACAGTAAATTTTGTTTACTTTCTGATAACGATACATCTTCATTAATAAAGCGCAAATACTTTGTAGAAAGCGGAATTCATTTAATACTACAACGTTAATTCATTGCTAAGCTTCTAATCATTGTTCACCATTTCACATTCGGTAGCAATATAATCACTGTTTCTATTAATACGATATCTGTTTATAAATACAAGTGCACTGGTTCTTCTTTTTCTGTTCATTCGTGTAGCCCAAATCACGTGCTGCAACTTTCTTTCACTTGAACATAACCGGTGAGAACATAACCCTTGGCATCTGCGTAAACTATAAATAAGGATGTTGGATATTTTTACTACGAACTTCATGCGCATAGCTAGTGGAATGTTCTTGACAATGTAGGAGAACGTGAACCAGTAATTAAACACGTGGAATACCCCCTATGTATGTGTGTACATGCTGGACGACATATTTTGCGATATTCAAAATAAATTCGAACGATTCGTAAAATCTGTGTTACCGATTATCGATGATCAAAGAAATAGTGAATTTGAATTATATGTAAACGTAGATTGGTACGAAGCAGAAATGGGACATATAAGCATATGTATTTAACTAGACGGATGCACTAAAAGTACATGAATAATACATCCGGACCAGTTTATCAAAAGGACGTGAGCATTTCTATTTAATTCAATATGTTTGAATTGCTATGAGCTCCAATTCATTGCTAAAATTTCGAAGTGATTGCTTTTCTTACTTTGCAAAATAAGTTATAAACTTCAGAGATATGCAAATGTGGAAATAAAAATCTATTTCTTAATCCTATACAACAACTACCTGTCAATATTTACGTTATTAGTTATTATTTAAGCAAACGTTTACTTTGCTAAATACACTTTGTGTATTGTAGGTACTCACGGAAGAGAGGTCTACGAAGCAATACAATCGGTAGATAGTTATAGATATTCAACAAGAGCATGTTGTTCC
Source organism: Oryctes borbonicus (assembly GCA_902654985.2). Lineage (NCBI taxonomy): Eukaryota > Metazoa > Arthropoda > Insecta > Coleoptera > Scarabaeidae > Oryctes > Oryctes borbonicus. The sequence goes on along the minus strand of LR736859.1, from coordinate 8,379,700 downwards.
TTGTTACTTCACTATTTCATTTTTTAACTATATAAATCTCAATATGTTAAAAATCATTTGCAATCTTTTTGTTAATAGAACGTGACTAATAGTGTAAGCACATGTTTCCGTGCTAATCATACTTCCGGGAATAGTTGCAGTTATCGACGATTACAAAATCGTTAAATATTTTAGTGATAAATGTTTTATTTTTATTACCAATAAAAAGCCTCCCAATAAGAGCGAAAAACTTAAGTTTGGTGCCTTTTTTGCTGTTGTGCTTAGACACCAAAACTACGAAGACAGTTCGATAGTAAAGAAGATAGAGAGATTCTTATTGTTATTATAACATTATTTCAAGGGCGGTGGTAGTTTGACTGCCACGATTTCCAAATTACGTCTAATATTTTGGTCCCAATTGCATCAACTTTGATTTGCGTCTTTATGCCTGCAGTCGTGTGACGTAACGAACGGGAGAGTACATGCTTACAAAACTCGACTGACTCAACAACTCAAGTCAACAGACCATGCATACCGAAGACAGTTCGTTAATTAGGTCATTGAACAATAATAAGTGAACGGCGAGTTTTCCAACAAAATCATATTCGAAATCCATTTCCAGATTGTTCCAGGTCGTAAAGAAGCACATGGAATGATGAAAATCCATATGTCTTTCATCAGAACGAAATGCGTTCCAAACGTATCACTATTTGGTGTGAATTCTGCGTTGGAGGCATTACTGGACCATTTTATTTTGAAGACGCTGTTGGAAATGCACAATGGCGAACGATATCAAAGTATAATAACCCAGCTTTGTGTGCCTCGTATGTACCTTGAAAACATATGGTTAGTAATTTTTTGGATGGATGCAAATCTACGGTTTCCGGCTTGAATGGTTGAAAATCACATTTAGAATGTTGGAAGTGCATGGAAGCATTAAAAACTGGTAATTTACCATCTAGCTAACTACTCAAATTATCGAAGATTTAATAGACGAATGTACCTGATAAATACTCAGAAAGAAAACTCGATACAAAACGTTGAAAAGTCTGAATTCAACTGTTTCCGCTTTCAATGAGATAAATATACCAAATACTACAACTGATATAGTTAAGCTGTTGTTCTCTACCAAAAACGCAACCGCAAAATTTACGGATTTCGAATCGACAAAATTCTCTGGAACGAGTAATAAAATGAATGTCAATTAATTCATTGAGAAATTGCACGAGACTGTGTTATTGTTATACAACATTGCAGAAATAATGGAAGTATGTAGAGACATGAATGGTAAACAAAAATATCCGTGACATATCGCTGCTGAAATTCCTTTATCAATAATATAATTATGAATGAATTTACATGGACACAGAAGAAGAGAAGAAGTTGAATGTATATTGAAATGCATTTGCGAAGGAAAGAGAGTAGGCCAAATGTGGCAGAGTAGAACGAACCGAGAATTATTTAATGGATTTAAGGATTGGACGGGTAGAGTCGTTCAATAAGAATGCCAAAGTTTACGCTGGCTGAGTTACTACTGAAGAATACCAGAGGTTAACCTGGGATTCTAAACTGAACTGGGATTTACATGTTCAAATTGCCGACATTTGTAAAAGGGTGTTAATGACGACCTACAAAACAGTTGGGAAAACATGGGGACTTAAACCACGTATAATGCACTAATTGTACATTCCTAAGACTCGTGATACGGCTACTTGGTTTTCTGGCCTAAGATCACACAGAAGCATTCAATGCATTAAACGTTTTCTACTGATAGCTATGAAAACCATGCCAACATCCATACTAAGGGGGAGGCTAAAATGGGAGCATAAACAGTAAAAATTTTGATAACTGGTGGTATTTTTGATATCAATAGTAACAACAATTTCCAACATCTCCTATGATAAGCTTTTCAAAGTAATCTTGAATTAGGCGTTGATATTTCAAACAGAAATGTATGCTGTACAAACCTGTGTGTGGGAGAGTCTGCATCGACAACCTCGAGAAAGACGATTTATATTTTTTCTGATAATCTGATTGTATCAGGTACCAGCAATTTATCAAATAAAGTAGTATGGAAGTGGCTGCAAAACCTAAAAGCTCGGTCTAAATATAACAAGATTGCCACTGGGCTGCAGTGTTAGGTACGTGAAAGTTTATGGTCACAATCAATCAATTTTCATATCTTGTAGAACGTTGATTTATTATTCGTTGTTTATACCTTCTATTCTTTCTTTTCTTTTTATTACGACAAGTAGCTTCAGAAAGATACTAATAATGTGCAAACAGATTTTCTAGCTATTTAAAATAAACACAAATAGTGAAGCTCTTGAGGTAAAATTTAAGAGAGAGCTTAGCACAATATATTCGTATGTTACTTAGCAAAAAACCAGTTTGCAACGCACGTCCTAAATCTCGGAATGTTAGTGACCTTTACGATGCATTTAGCATATATGCAACATTACCTGAGAAAGTAGACTTAACAGGAATATTGTGTCCATCTTTTTGTCGTAACATAACCTACTAACAGAAAAAACTGAAGGGAGCTTTAGGCCTTCCGAGATCTACGATCACTATGCGAATTTTCATCCAAAACATGTAACGCGAAAGTTACAGTCGGTAAACACAATTCTGAGACAGGTACGGAGCTACGGAGGGAGAATTTATGAACCCGTCCAGTCTGCTGGTCACATTCCTCGTCTTCTCGTTTTCTGACCGCCGTGACTCACAAGAATGCATGCACACACACATACACATTGATACACGCTCTCCGTCGTATGTTATATAATCTTGCATCGCTAGCCTTTTCCTTTGCGCTTTCGTTGAATGAAATTATATTTCCTTTTGCAATGAAAATATACGAACCTGAGTGTGGTGCTTTTAATTATTCTATTCATTATGCGATACCTTGCGATGAAAAGGACTTGGATGAATATTTTAATTCATCCAAAATGGTTTTATATAACTGGAGGTGTAACAGAATTAAAACGAAATGCTAATGACGATTGTAGGGCAATAATCTCTTAGTTTTTTGATATCTGAAGCTTATTGATGTGTCTTGAGACATCCTTTTCCTATACAAAATGCGTTTCGTTTCTATTATTAGATGCAATTTATTCTATTACATAGCAAATTCTTTAGATCCCGTTCTGATAATAAGCTGCCTGGAGGACTTGGTACTCGTACTTTTCACTCAAAGAAAGTGCTTCATTAATTGCCCAATTCCGCTATGAAAGGCATTATTTTCAAGAGACTAGCAAAAATGCAATTCCTCATTCCATTACTTCTTTTAGCAGGAATATAGCGTTCAAAAATGTGATTGGAATATCCAGAGGCCAAATGTCGAAAAGGGGCCGCTCACAATGCTGGTGGATCGGGCATTTAAATTTGTGTTTCGAAATTTAAGCAGTGGAAAGAGAATGTTAGAAGGCTGGCATTGCGATAGATCTTGTTCTTCCAGTCGGATGGAGCACACGCTGATAATATTTTCATTGTCATGCAGTACCGGAATACAACATTTAACCAGCGCCTGATTGCTACCCATGGACCACTGTTTATTTTTTATGGGGCCATTTTAAGACGTGAGGATCTTGGCTAGGGAACAGTTAACATCCGATGTGATACATAACGTAATAAATGAAGAAATGCAGTAGCACAAAATCGTGAAAATTTCGAGAATGCTGAAAGAAAGTGTTTTATTTACTTTTATTTATCGTACTCCTACCTGCATACCTATTGAAAAAGTACAATGTAGCTTTTAACATTATTCAGCTGTTTCAACTCTGATCAATAAAAAGCTTTTCATGGCGGCAGATATTCATTTTTATGTTTTCAAAAGCTATCTTGAACACTTAGAAATCTATTTGGAATTTACAGCAAAATGTTCCTATTGCAGAATTTTACACGTGTGGAAGGAAAAGTGTGCCATTTAAAAAATCAGAGTTATGTCCGTTTCCTGTTTAACTGAGAATAGTAAAAAAAGATTTGAAAGTACCGACTAATAGTGTCTGTAATCTCAAACAAAAGACAATATTTTTTTTTGTAAATCTCAAGATAATAATTATCGCGTGCCTCTCCTTTTTCGAAAAACACTGTATGAGATATCCAACTTGTATTATGCCTAAAGATTTATTTTATCAAGAAAGATATAAAATGAAAGTAATTTGAGGGTGCTAAGGAAACGCTTGATACCAAAATATTTACTTCGTTTGAAAGAAGTGTGTAAGACATAAGAAAAGCGGGACTAAATAGAGAGAAGAATTATTCCCATGGCCAATATTGTTAGTTATAAAGTTATACTCAGTGTTCCATGTTCATAGTGCAACTTCGTACATCTCAAGAACTAAAACCAGTTGTACAAAACAGTACTCTTCTTTTATGCAATAAGATAAATCGAATCAATATATTCAAAATTTAAATAATACAATCGGATTTAGAACTTTATTTATTATTACAACAATTTAGTACTTTTAAAAGCAGCAAACAAAACAACGTTAACTTGGAATTGCCGAATCAATTAAAATAAAGTAAACCTTAGTTTAATTAACAACTTTTCACAAATAGTGATAATACTCATAAAAACTTAAATAAGCTAATTTCATTTGTTGTTTGTTCCATCAAGTACCTTTGTTTGAAAAAATGTCCACGAAAGATATACAGGCTTGGTGGAAACACTGGGGTACTCTTCTTCTCCATGTTCCACAGTTGCGCGATGTTGCAAGAAGATTAAGTTGGGTAGAACATCCACGGAAGACGAACATCACGAAGGTCCCCCATCGATAACGTACAAAAAAGTCCGAGAGCGAAAAATGAGCAATCGGGCATTTAGCTGAGGCCACAGAGATCTCACACGGCAGCACTTAATGGAATTTTACCAACAAACTACACATGAAAAAGGTCTCCGTACACAAGTTACAATGGTTGTAATCCGAAAAGCAAGCTTCGAACGGCTCGAACACACGTCTTGCTCTCCAGATCTAGACCCCGGTGATTTTTACCTCTTTGCCTGGCTCAAACAAATGCTCCAGGGCAGCCAGGTGATAGCTGCTGTTGAAGCATTCTGGGAGGATCGAGACGAAGAGCTCTTTCAAGGGTATTTAAGATTTAGAAAAAAGATGGATTAAATGTATCGACTTGTTAGGAGATGTATGGTTAGAAATAAATATAATTTTAAACCACCACATACCAGTTAGCATTACAAAATTAATATCTAATGTACTTCCCAATAATCTAAAAAGCACGTACGTGAATTTTGTGGAATTAGAGAATTATAAAATACGCTTACGGTGGCGTAGATATAAAATGAAATATTTTTCGTTATTTCACGTATTAAGCTTCTGAATCAGATTCACTTGTGCCTGCCATTAGTTATGTTCTAATCGGACGCAAAAAATGACATGTAATAAGTAGGATACTTAAAGATCGCCATAACCTATCGGTTACGTAAAAATAAAATTATAGTTGATGTAATAATATTAATGTGATACATATGCATCCTTTCTCCCATGCATAGCCATATGTATGAACAATAAAACATGGTAATTGGTCATACAACGGCATAAGACATTTTTGTTTTCAATTATATCATCATCAGGATGTTGATTGTGCAGTCGGCGGGTGTTTTATGGATTATAAAGACGCATACTTTGGTTAGATCATATGTTGCGGTTTATAATTGTGTTGGAATGACATAATTTCTATATTTTCTGGTTGTGTTTATATGGACGACCACATGCTTCCAGATAAACAAGTTCACAGATTAAGTTCATATACAAACTAAAATGAGAACAACAGGTCATCGTCGTTATTTCTCTTTTTTGTAATCTTCTAGTTTTGGTGATGCTTATTTTCGTGGAACGTAATGACCGAGGGATGAGATAACGCTTTTGGGAATCTGGATTTCTAGGTTAGCAAAGATAAGCGGGAGGAACTGCGCTTTTTAGAATTATTTTTAGAGTAGTGTCGTCATGTCGTCAATGTTACTGTATGTAATTTTGCGAACGTAATCGTATTGAAACTAAATCATTGTCTGAAGTATGAGAACAACAGGAAGTTTCAATTTTAGGTTAACCACAATAATATTGTGTCTTATAGAGGAATAATAAAAACAGCAAGAACTTTTGCATTAAGGAAATTATCTATGAAATTTGTGATGTTAAATGAAAAAGAAGATAATTAAAATGAGTTCATCTTATTTGGTCCTAATTTTATTATTATAAAAAATTAATCTTCTCGTGACTTGTGATATCTTAAATACCCGCAATATTATTCTATTTTTGTAGGTGGCGTTTACAGATAATTTATTTGCCTGTGATTGGAATACTAAATTAACTGGATAACGAAGAAGCTGATCTAAAATCTCTATGTATTGCAGTGTTTTGCTAAAGGCAAAATTGCGGAAATTTATTATTTTCCGAAATTATTTAAGCGAAATTTAGGGTCGTCAAATTTCCACCCTTTCGGCAATTTAAGTTTTGATTGGAAGAGATAAATAAATTTTTAAATGAGTTTTAAAAAATTAAACGAAAACTAACCTTCTACAGCGAAGTTCAGTCACGATACATAATCACTATGTTTATGCGATTTCTTTCAGGAAATCATCTACTACTGAACAATAACCGTGGATTAGTTTTGAATTACACTTAGAATTTCGGAGATTTAACACATTTCCATTGGAAATTTACCCAGACACGAATTACCTACTTCAAACTATATTGATGTCGAAACACAGATAGCACAAAGAAACAGATTGGTTGAAAAAATTGAAAAGCATCAAACGAAACATAGCAGTAGTAAAATATTAGAGAAAGAGATTGGTATTTCTTTTCTTAACGCTTGACCTCAAAACCCAAAATTAACAAAACCATAGAAGAAAGTGATATTCAAAGATCTTTTGTTAAATACGTCTTATAATGGGGTATTATAATTAAATCTAGACCAAATCGAAATACTTTTTTAATAGGCAAAATTGTGGACAAAATGCAATGGACACTTTGAATTTTGTTTTTAATTTATTAATTAATATGAGTTTATTAACTGTTTTAAAGGTTTGCTTTGATTGATTGATGTAATAATATTAATTTATAATATAACACATGCGTTCATTGAAAAAATGTATAAAATGAAAGTATTCTGCCCTTCATATAAGGTCATTAAAAACTGTTTTCAAAAATGTTGGTTATTAAGTAAAGAAGAAGACGTGGTATTCAATAAATATAGGATTATAATTGGAATGTGAGGAATATCGTAATAATAAAAACTAAGCGACGTAGGTATATGAATGGATTTAGTTACAAAGCGAAATGAAAATTGCTGATAATAAGTTAATTATCAATAAATTCCTTTAAATTTTACAGTTTCCTATCAATTAAATACTATTTCGAATGCGTTTTAAAATTTAAATTTCTGCAATTAACAAAATTTAAAGGTAGCTTATGTAAGCATATAAAACTCTTTTCTTCTACACTAATTTGGTTAAATATACTATAGTGGGATATTGGAGTGTACTTGCATTTAATACTATTAATTTTTATAACATTTTGAATTTTCAATAAATATCAAAAATTCACTTAATAATTACATAATATATTATTATTAATTTTTTATTTTTTAAGAAAATTATTCTATTATCAAGTACTAATTTGTACGGAAGTCACAAGTTATTTTCAATAATTTGCTCTTTTGTAAAAAGTGCACAAAATGTATCGACAATATTATTTACATGGAATCTAGTGGTCAAAATTCACAATATCATCTTAACATCGCAAATGATCATCAATAAGACAACTGTGGAAATATCAAAGTTGCTGGATTGACGTTCCTGTGGTAGAAGAGTAAACAAGGAGTCATTCTGACAACAAAGAAGACAACAGAGAACCTTCAGTTTTCGAATTTAGAAATTCGGTTTAAAACAAACATTGAAAGTGCCGACGTTTCGCTCCCAATTGTATGGAGCTTCTTCTGGACTGCTGCATGTTGCGTCGTTGCTGTAGAATGAATTCTTCGTACAGCAGCGACGCAATATGCAGCAAACCCAAATTCTTTAAAAGAAAACAACGACCGCGGAAGTTTACAACAACAAACATTGACAGTATTTTAGTTATTAAAAATCGTCGAAAGAAGTCTAAAATCAGAGGAAAGAGAAATGAGCCCAAAGAGATAGAAAAGGAAGTTGCAAAGGATTTTACATTGAAAGGACGAAGGAAGAAAGCGAAAGGTATTTTAAAGAAAAATTTAAAACACACACGCATTATTGAGAATAAAAAAAAATTGTGATTTTTAGTTCTACATTTTTTTTAAACATCTCAATACTTAGGACCAGTTTCGGCCATCATCACCTGAAGTTTGGGTGAGATCTGCATCAATACAAATATAAATGATAAATAATATATAGTATTTACATCCACGTTAATTTGTTCCCTTTCAATTCAAAAAAAGGATTGTTATTGTAACTTGTACTCTGAGTACTATACACCATTTATCTTTTATTGTATATTGATGTAATTTTCACTATTTAATCTAGCTGACAATAATACACACATCTCAAAGATGCACAGTCTAGTTAAAGTTAGAAAGTACATGTCTAAAAATCCCCCTACGGGTGTGCGTTTGCTAGCAGTTTTAAAATACATTCCAAGATCACGAAAATATTTTGAATATCAGATGAGGTTTTCCATAAGCAATTTGCTAATATAAAGTACGAAATCTTGTTCCGTACGAGATTGGTCCAAACGTTACAAATGTGGGATTGATGGATTCCCCCAAGTTAAGATTTATCGAAACTTGATTACAATAATATAATTAAGAAGAAAACCAGTGCAACCCTTTCATACCAATAATTTGTCAAGACAGTATGGCTGAGATAGTCTTCTAGTATGCAATGAAAGATTTTCTAGCACGAACTAATAGTCTGGAAATTGTGGCATAAGAGTTTAAATGCCGGAAGTTCATGAGGTGATAAAGAAAAAAAGGGACCGATGGTTGCCATCCGTGACGTTATTTTCCAATTGTTTGGATAGCCTTAGTATTTTCTACTTAAGTTGAGCAGCTACGACTGACCTTTTCTATAATAAAGATATAATTTGTGCTGTGAACGAATCGCTAGCAGAATGAGACTAAGAATTCTGCTTTTAAAGGTGTCGAAAATGTTCATCAAATCTATAGTTTGGTACGACATTAATAATTAATAATAAAACAAAAAACATTAATAATATGAATCAAACATGGCAACGATTTGGATGGTCATCTCGCAAAATCTAATTGATATACAAGTTTTGAGTGCATTGCCGAAAATTCCAAGAATTAAATGGAATGAAATTTGAATTACGACTGTAGTATGCAGGGCATTTTGCATTCCGTCCGCGCTCTAGGTGGCCATTTTATATATTTAATATGGACCAAAATAAATGATTTTTTTCGGAAACGATAGTTACAATATTAAAGACATTTTTCAGTTTGATCGAAGACGATTGTCCCATGTAGCTTTTACTTTTTAGAATTCGGTGTTATTTATATATTTGTTTCGTTATTTTCCAGTGTAAAGACTAGTTAGATCTTAAGGGGAGAGTATATTCAAATATTCAGGTCTAATTAACTGTTAGTCCGGTCATAGTGAAACGAGCGAGCCACTATCAAGTATAGGAAAAGTAATTTGTCAATATTAAATAGCACCCGCACCATAATTTACAATTGTGACTCTAGTATTTAAGCGACTTTTTTCTACCAGCCAGATCGTAAATTGTTAACCAGTCCTGCTGGTTTCCTACTCCTCCCGCTCCATCTTGCGTTGAAGATGAAAATTCATAATTATTATGGCGCTATCTTTTTTGTGTGTACACAGGAAAGAAGATACAAAAAGCCGCTGTATAATTTTGAAGGGTATGATTTCTGACCACCAAGAGCCTGAATTTCGTGTGGGTATGTTAAATTGTTTTGGATGTGTCAATCGAACAGCATTTTACATAGAAGACTTAATATGTGGAAAACATAGCCCGTAAGAGGGTATAAAGAAGCAATAATGAATATTAAAAAGAAGGATTTAGACCTTGCTATCTATTAAATAAAATGCGTTGGAAGAATTCTGCAATTAACAAACCGTACCTTTTCCGATGCCAATTGTTATGCAACAAGTATTATAATTAATAACTTCAAGAATAAGTGGAAGAATTATTCAAAACGGATTGCCAATTGAAAATATATTCATGTGAGCGAAAGGTAAGGGTATGTTTGAGTTGATATCAGGTCAGAATCGTAGAAATAACGTTATTTGTGGCAAACACTTTATTATCTACTTTTGTTTCTACGAATTACATGGTTTAGATTTGATGAGCAGGCCAAAAGTTAAGGCACATGCTTTCGCATCATTTTGCAGACCACTGTTATAAAATGCAATGATATTCCAAACAAAAATTGTGCAAAATTTGTTGATAACCGACCATTATGTATTAAGAACAAAGCATATCACAACCTTTTGTGTTATTAGTTTGCAATATAACATTATTATATTTTTGCTACGTCGTTTCTTAGATTAGATACTAAGATAAAAGCAGTAGTAAAAGCTGTATTTACTATCAAGTTCATAATTAGCTTTGTTATTTAATTTTCCCTTAGTCCTTTCGCGATGTTTCACGCTTTTTTTTATGTTCCATGTTAGTCCTGCTGCCCACACGATAAGTATTTATATTACAAACGATAGCTGTCGTAAAGACAAAAGAAATTAATTTAAACGAACGGAAAAGTGGATTGTGATTGTGATATGAGATATAAATTCATTGACCCCTTAAGAACATTTAAAATATGAACCATAATAAAAAAAAGCGATTCCATCATATTAAAGCGTGAATCCCTTTTATTTTTGTTTTGCGAATCTTCGAATTCAATTAATGATCGCCGATGCTTAGATTTGGTCCGAAAGTCAACATAGTAATCATAATGGTTTTCATCAGAAGTTTTATGCAGTATGAAAGAAAAAATTGAATTTGCTATAACATTTTGGGGAAATACGAAGGTACGATATGTTTTAAAATATTTATTATTTGCAATCTTACAACATTATTTATTATTAGCTTTCTATTTTATAATATTGCTAAGATTGTATGTAATTTTTTCCTTTGGAATAAACTGTTTTCTTGGGCACTTGGGAGGAGACGTAAATAGCTCTATATTTGCCGATAGAATAGAATTACTATCTTATTTGCTGATTACTTAGGATAACCAACAGTGATAGCTGACAGTGTATACTGCGCGGCAAAATTATAGAACAGATTTATTAAATTGAAAGCGATTTGTTTCTCGAAGGATCGAGGATCGAAGGATCGATTTTTTTTTATTTGATAGATCGTTTAATTGCCTAAATTGTACCATTTAATTTTGTTTACCCCACATAATAAAATTTTCGAATAAGTCATTTAAAGAAGGGAAGAACATCTTTTATTAATGCCAAAAAGAAGTGAAATAATCATTTCCTTTAAATCAAATGCCATCCAGTGGCCTCTTGACAATAAGCAAATCTATTGCCTCATTTATTTGGTACATTGCGAATGATGTCAGGACTAATTCGATTCATTTTATATCTAACCTTATTTGAAAATCTTCTAGATTTTAAGGTCTATCAACATAAATTTTTGATTTTGATTGTTCTCATAAGAAAAAATTAAAGATTCAGCTCCCAGGAAAGCAGTCTTGCAAAATGCGTTGGTGCGCTGCTGAAACCAAATATCGCCATTTAGTAAGTCAGAATCATCTTAATTTGGAAAAATGTCTGCAAGGGAAGGTACAAGCGCATCCTTTAAAGGATCAAGATATCGCTGTCCCGTGAAAGTTTCGTCAAAGAAGAAAGGTCCAATGGTTCTATTGTCAACTAAGCACATGTTAACTTTACGATGGTGTTGAGTATGTGCTCAGTAATCCGGCGCGGATTCTCTGCATCCCAGTACCTGCAATTTTAGCGTTCCATTTAGGCAAAATGAGGCTTCATCGGTCAAGAGAATTTGGCGAATGAAGCGTGGATTATGGTTGCATAAATCCATGTGGCATTCGGCGATTAGGCTCATATTCATTGAGTTCTTGTAGTAGATGTATTTTGTAAGGAAGGTATTTTGCTGTATTTATTACATTAAATATTGATCACTGAGAAACTTAATTATCTGGTATCACATACACCACAAGGATTCTCACGCTCACTTAACAAAAGACATGTGTTTTACACGCCCAGTTTTCCTAAATTTTCTCTCGATTTTACACAGTATTGATTGACTGATATTTCTATCTGGATATTTCGCATTCAACAAATTATAAATTTTTTGCTGCGAGTTCTGGTTTCACCGCCGATCCACACAATTAAAACATCGATGCGCTAAATTTCACTTAAATAGTTTACACTTGTTTATTAACTCTAAAAAAGTTGTTATTAAGACTAATGAGTATTTGGCATATAACAGTGTATAAAACTGATTATTATTTTGCTGAGCTTTTTGCAAGAAGTAAAATTTATGAACGTGTGTACAGCATTTTAAATATTTAAAGGAAACAGTAATTTAATTTCTTGAATAACAACATTTATCTTTGGTTTTTGTAATTAATAAAATGTTTTTCACTGAGTGCTTCGGCTCATTCATGACGGTGGCCTGTTAGACATATCTATGAAAGTTATTAATGGATCCTTTTGACGCCTTGGTGGACCTTATTATGGATAAGGACTTCGCTTTTAAAAATATCTTCAATTTAGTCGGCAACACATATAGGACATGTATCATTTAATTAATTAACTTCAACATTAAAAGGATTATGCAATTAAATAACTAAAGAATTGCAAAGCTCCTGGTGAAGACAAAATAACATCAGAATAATGGGTAATAATAGGGACTTGGATAACTAGAGGAACAACTTTACTAAGCACTATTACGAAACTTTATGAACGTATATCGAAACAAAAGCTTCGAATAATGGTTAAGCCAATAATATCGAATTCATAGAGTGGCTTCAGAAAAGAAAAAAGTACAGTGGACAATTAAGGAGGTTATCATGAGATCATAAAATAGTAGAGAACTAATATACATTGCATTTATAGATATGGATAAGGCGTTCGACCGTTTATCATGCGAAAAAGTTTGGAGTGGCCTAGAAAATAAAAAAGTTGGTAATAAATTGATCCGATGTGTAAAAAGTATATATAAAAATACTATGAACTGTATAATAAGCATCGGAAATATTTAAACCTAATGAAGGAGTAAGGCAAGGAGATAGACTAAATCCTAAATCTAAATAAATAAAGTCATGTATATAAATATAAATTGTGCAAGTTAATTCATATCAATATCTAAGAATTACTTTAGAAGAATCTGGTAAACACGAAGTAGAAATAAACAGCCGAATATAAAAAGCTAACAAAATTTTCTATGCCATGAATAAAAGTTTCTAGAAAAATATCCAAACGAACAAAAATGATGCCTTATCGACCGATTCTTACGTATGGATGTGAAGCACGGGTTCTCACCAAACAAGAAAAGAGCAGAGAATGGATAACAAAACAAAAGTATAACAAATATAGGAGACTAAATCAAAGAAGGGGAAGGCCAAAGGAGTTCTAAGACCGAGCAGTTGGGAAGATTTTATCGCAAACTGGAAAAACGTGGAATGAAGCTAAAGAACTCGCAAAAAATAGACTGAGTACAGTGGACGACGTATTACTATCAGTTGTTATGATTACTGATACAGGAGCAGTTTTGTGAAATTGTTTCCACTTGCGGTACAAGTTTATATCCGCCTATAATTCTCCCTTAAGTTGATTAATCGGATATACTTTAATACGTGAGATGCTTAAATATGTAAGATATCTCAGAATTTCCGCCCAAGCTTTATCGTTAGTAAAAGTTAAAATTAAATTAAAAAAAGAGAGAAATATGCTTGGAAATTTCAGTTATTATAATGTGTCCCATTAGTTTGAGTCCACACAGAAAAATTTTTGGAACAGCAAACTTTGTAATTTTAAAATAAGAACAATTTACACGAAGAATCACAACACGTTTATCTAACAAAATATTTAGTTGTCTTAACCAAAATTATACTTGGATTCGAGATAAATTGTTGCTGTTACTTTACTGTATAACTTGTGGTAGCAACGCTTTATCTTAAATCCAGCTACAATTTTTGTTGGGCAACTACATATTTTGTTAGATTAAATAAACGATTGTAATTCTTAGTATAAATTATTTTTATTTTAAAACTAGAAGGGCCGCCTTTCCAAAATTTTCCCCTGTGTGCATTTAGTGGCTATCCACAACAGTTGCCTCTTTTACGTTCCTTAACATTTGCTTTTCATCAACGTTTGCTAGAGGTTGAAACATAGTACAGTAACTTACAAAATTTTCAAATGCAAAGTAATATTTTTGATACTTAACTTACTTCTGCTCTCGTTAAGTTATGACGTTATTGTAATTTTAGGTTCTAGTAAATTCCATATGACAAATACTAATCCCCAGGTCTAAATTTCGTGTTTAGGCGGCATATGAAATCAGGCCTACCTGTAGCTTTAACGAAAATTGTGAAATACTTTAAATGTTTAAACACTTCATCGCTGTGTACACGGAAATCTACGAAATCGAAGTGCAGGTTGCAATTGCACTTTAAAAAAGTTTCCTCCATCCTAAAATAAAAAAACATTTTCAGATATCTGTATTATGGAAAAAGGGTAGTTCGATACGGTGGGCAACTGAATGAATTACGCTATAAGCAACAATAAATTAACCATCTTAGTAGATCAACTCTTTCTCGTATTCAAATAGCAGCTCCCTTCCGAAGCGTCATATTAAAGATAGCGGTAATCTCACTGCCGGTCGGCTCTTATCATCAATAGCCTAATATGACCCAGTACATAGTTCTTCTGTCCTCTTTCCCAATGTGTTTTGAATTAAGATGCTAAGTGCCTTGACATGTAAAGAGATGCGATTTTAAAATTATCTCTATCACTTACAAATTTGGGTTCATTTTATGAATAGTTTTATTAAACGGTCACAACTTTATCGGGATCTTAGCGTTCGGGAAGTTAATTCAGACGATTTCTTTTTTCCTCGAAATCTTGCTGTGATTATCGCACCTCGATTAACGAAATGAATGTATAGAAAAACGTAAAAAGAAAATCTTAACATAAAATAAATTAATTACAGAGAATCGTTTAAGATTCGTTGCGCTAGATTGCGTTTACATAGAGTAGTGCCAAATTATCGTAATAAGTGACAGTCGATTTGCTTTGTCATAACGTAGCTTAAATTTATCTGTTGATATAATATTTTTTTTTGTAATGCACAAAATTTCACAGAGATGTCGTATGCTATGTTTATTCGTAATTTCTGGTGTGCAAATGTAGAATGCTTGATACGGAGTCGTGGCAGCGTCAATGTTTGAGGTGTGTATAGTTTCGCACTAGCGTATGTGAACGCCGCTTTAAACGTACATAAAATTTATGAGATTTGGCTGGGGTAGTAGTATGTATATCACAATATTTATTTTTGAGTGGTTTGAAAATATAATATAAAATTATTATGTAGCATTATATTAACAGAATTAGAAAAATTCGCAACTATAGTTTATTGTGGAAACAATGCGGTATTACAAAAAAAAATCACTTTGTAAACATCGGTACAGATTCGGAAGACCTTGGAGGGTATGTACACGTTTTTTTGCAAATACAAATAACTGCTAAATAGCGAGAAGATAACAAAATATCGCAAAGCTGAAAGCAATGGAAGTAAAGAAAAAAATACATTTTTCTTGTTATACCTACCGCCAAACTTTAAAATTAAATTGAAACCAGTGGCAGTTACAGATTTATCTTGAAAATGTTTTACTATGCATTGCGGAAGATTTCAGTACGTTGAAGTGCGTTAAATTAAAGACACAAAGAGAGATACACCACGGAACTTGCTTTTCTAAAAGAGAGAAGAGGTGTCTCAAGGTATTTACGCTCAAATAATGTGATATCTAATCTACTTTAACTTTATTTAGTAAGCACACAGGCTCCTTTGATGGGCTCAAGAGAAATGTATGTATTCATGATTACTTTATATGTACATTACTGTAACTATCTTACAACGTTAATTTTATTATCTACTTTTTGTTTAGGAATTCTTTAATTACGTACTTAATTCTTCTCTAATTGAAGCCGACAAGAACGGAAATTTACTTGAATTTAACATATAGAAGGTACCTTCCGCGATCATTTTTGTTATACAGCTTGTGGGTTCTTGACGTGTCATAATCTGTTTAATTAACATTGCTCAATGTACTCACGACTTTCTGCAAAAATGTGTAAGAAGCTAAAAGATTACGAATAGTATTGATATGTAAGAAATCTAGTTTGATAGGTATTAACTGCAAAATAGTCTTCCAAGCCCAGCACTAAGTACTTATCGTCCCACTGAATTATTTAACATAAATAAATAAATAAATAAATAAATAATAGGTCATTTTTTGCTTCTTAAAAAGGAGAGCTTAATAAAGTTAAATTGTTACATCATATCAACGTTAAATATTAAGAGAAACTATTACAGCGTGTAAGTTTTATAAACATATAAAAAGGAATATGGAGATTGCTGGCAACTAGCACCACATTGTTATCTTCCGCCAAACGACTACTTATCATTTGTTATACAATTTGCGAATTCTTAAGGCAAGGCATTATACAACGTTATTAAAATATATATACATGAATTGTTTATTTTATTTTTTGGTAGATAAAAAATATTTACAGTTCCAAATATATTTATCACTAATTTCAAATGTACATGGTTGATTGCTGTGACCTTTAGATGACTATAGCAAAATAATTGTGTTTCGATTCGCGTAAAACATTCATTTTTATCAACATTATAAACTGATGGTTTTAATTTTGCGACATGCGACTGTTTACAGTGTGGGGGATTAGTTATATCCACGTATATATATATATATATATATATATATCCATAAATATATTGAATCAACCTAGTTTGCTCACAATACCAAATTTGCGAATTGTAGCTCGCTCAATTGCATGATTATGCATATAATTGTCTTGAAGATTGCACTTAGCTGAGTTCATTTTTCAGAGTGTTTTGTTTTAACTGGATTATTTTTAGCTAAATGCATAATTTGATTAATTCTGTAAGCCATATTGCAATCGAAAATTATGTCGAATTAATCGACAGCGTTCAAACTTATTTCGTTATAATTATAATATCTCCGGATTTGCTTGTTTTAGTGTTAAGATTGTGATTTTCCTAATCTTTCGATTAGCCTTTATAAAGTACAATTAATTGAAAATAATATATATTTATGTAAAAAAGATACAAAGAAACATAACATAGCATTTGCAGAGCTTTCAATATTTTATCACGCCATTATAGTGCTATCAAACTGTATTAATAATGACTTAACTTCCACCGAATTATTTTATTGGATTGAATATAAATGAATTAAATTAATTTGTTTAGCAAATAAGTAGTAATACCTACTAAAAAAAAATACACTAAGATTTTTATTTACAATGAAGTAGATCGACCTACACATGGATTGAATTACATAATTGGAATTATTAATAGCTTTGTACGCATGTAAGCTTCGATTGTTAGGCTTTCTAGAACATTTTACAAGAACAATCATATGATAGCACTCTTAAAGTTCTTAAAGCTCTTGTTTCTTAAAACTGTAAATATCTCTAGAAGTATTTTCCAGATCGTTAGATACTAACTTTTAATTCATAGTAAATGTCAATAGTGTTTAAAATTATACTTTTAGTTGACAAAGTGACACTGTTGTCTTAATGTTTATTATTGACTTGCGGCACCTGATTGAAATCGTAAAATCGACATATTAGATATTTACTTTGGAGGATACCTGCCAGAACCAACACATTATGATGTTCTTGGAAGAAATAAGTCTTATTTTATTTATACATAGCAGTTTTATTATAGATTTCATTCATTTAAGAAGTTTTAAACCAAAATTAATCACATGTAGCGTACTGTTTAGACATTAAAACTTAGGCCGGGAGCTTTTATACGGAGAACTATCTCTACAACCCCCTACATATCGATAAATTAAGTAATTATAATAAAAATAAAATGAAGAAAAAAAACACTTACCGCTGCATCACCGGTATTCACAATTGCTACGAAAAATAAAGCCACGGCTAGAAGTAGAGCCGGGCTACATCCCGGTAGCGGCGGCATAGCTTACTGCTCCATGTTATGGTCCATGCCTCGTCGCAAGCACTCGCCCCCTCTCTCTAAGAATCTTCACGGACCTCCGCGTTTCTGTTTCTTTTAATTATAATGATTTTTGTATAATAAAATTTACATAAAAAACGGAAATTCAAATTGTTATTAGGTATGCTGTGTCGTGTGAAAATATCAGTGCGATGTTTCTTATAGTTTTTGAGAAAGCAATGTACTGCTTAAAGTGGCGTACCCGCATACGGGACCGTGTGGGGACAGATCTGCCTTCGAGATCCGACTTAAGCTAAGGGATCGCAGTGGCCACTAAGCCGCGTGTTCTGGCACATAGTAGTGTTGTGTTTCTGCTCCCCAACTGGGGAAGGATACTGTACGATGGTCCACGGATTGCGGTAAGTAGCTTACAATACAAATTAAGTGTTAATTTAATTAATTCCAAAATTAAATAATTAAAATTAACACATAAAACATTAGATATAGAATAAACATAATTATAGTGTAGAGCTTTAAATTTTGTTTATGTAACGTAATAGAAGTAATGATAGGATACCCAATTCGCAATAGAGCTTGCGGTACGCATGCAGATCTTAGTTCGAAAGCTCAAAACTTATATTGCAACACCTTCCTTTAAATTTACTTAAATTTTAAGATTTAAGATTTTCTTCTACGTGAGATCGTTGTGCTTTTGAGAAGCGACTTCTCGCAGTATTGCGGTCTCTATAATTTTATTGGACGCAATATAATTCGAGATGAGAATCATTCTTTACAGTCGCTGAGAGCTTTTACGCTTAAATTCAGCGTAGAGATCTCTCCAAGATTGGGAGTTTGTCTCTATCGTGTTAAAAAGTTGCGGAATATTTCACGGGAAATATATTGCCGTTATTTCTTTGCGGTAAAATTGTTTAGAATTGACTTCTTAAATCTTATATTAAGTTAATGTTTGCGATGTTATAAGAAAAATTACATTTGCCGATTGTCCTAAGATACTGCTATTTATATTTTTTCGATGTTTACATACTGTGGTTTCTTGATAGATACAAAATTTCTTCCTCTTCCTGAAAACACATTTTACATCCTTGTTTTCGATTTCTTTAATCCACATTCGAAAATTTCGAAACTAAGCGGCAAAAAATTCTCGTGCCATATCAAAGGATGCCGTGACCTATGATAATCTATCAAGTAGGCCATGTCAAACAAGCTGGCAATTTTTTCTCGAATCTTCACCAATTGTCATGCATTTAAAACATGTACGCTGGACCACTAACAAACTTGATATTATTATTTAAGTAGATCGCTGGCAAACAATCAAAATTCGTTCTTCATTTAGGTAATTTTAGTTAATTCAGTGAAAAGTATATAGGGCAACACTGGTAGTTTTACTTAAGGGGTAGTTACCTTTTATCTGCAATATTTACAAATAGGGTGATATTAGTTATATTTAGTTCAAGAATTGACATGTTGCTTTAATTTACATAATAATAATGCAAATAATATATGTAAGTAATATTCTCAAATATGATTTAATTTCATGGATTTAAAGTTAATAACTGAAACAGGCAAATATATAGGTGCTCACCTCGATAGATACGTGGTTAGAGCGAATAATGAATTATTTAAATATTTTTTGTTCATATATTCAGTCAAACGTTACATTTCATAAATTTTTTCGGTGCTTTGTAGATGATAATACTGGTAATTAACAATTTATACTATGCAGTTTTAATTATTATATGTATTAGTAATATAAACACTTAACAGTTAAAAACAAATCTAGAGAAGCATGAATTCAAAGTGTTTATTTTTTTCTTCTTTTAACACTGCAATTGAGCTCTTTATTCATGTTATTTCTAAATTATTAAGTTCTTTCAAAAACTATTAACCATTGCACATGCCGATATCTAATTTCAAGGTTAAATATATTTGTTTCAATTTATTGTTTAGGAAATTTTATTGCGGTTTGTGATGAACGCATAATTCATGTCACACCCTATTCGAATTTAAAAATCTCGTATTTATGGCCGCGTGCCAATTTTTGCTTATTTTAACGCCGCAAATTTTGTTTAATGTCGTTCATTTCAAATTTTAGATACAATTCACTCATTTAATTGATGGAATGATATGGCAGCTGCCAAGGATTAAGATTTCGTTATGATCCGTTAACTTTTAAATATTACGATTTCCTTACGATTAATTTCTAACTTACATAATTACATTTTGTATTAGTTGGGGAATACCATATTAATTGTAAAAAAAATATGACCTGCGTATATCGATTGGCATTAAGCTTAAGCATACGTTGTAATTTATATATCTGCACATCATACGGATGTTACTTTCGTTGTACCGTATAGTAACCTGCCATTTATTTATTTATTCTTTCCATAGGTTCGTGGCGTCCATCATAGGGCTGACGGCGTGTGCATCGGCGGTAAGTTTACCTTTGTTAAGCCACCTGTTGAATAGACTTTCGTCGCTAGACCTCTCAACAGGGGCTTTTAGTCACGCGTAGTATCCCTCATACAAAAGATTGTGTATCGTCTTAACATCTGCGTTTTGCACTTCATTTGCTCTGTCTAACTTAGATTTATTTATTTCACTGGTGGTATTTTAAACTTCCGGTTTCCAATCGGTCTTTTATTCAACCGTTTCTGTGTCTTCTTATTGGCAAGAACACTTACATACCTATAGTGTGGTAATGAGGTGATAATTAATATGGGTATTAATTTATATAACAAAGCTTCCGTAGAAATTATTTTCGAAACAAATGCTTAGGATTTAATAAAACATTTGTTTTGCATTAGTCAGTATTTTGAAATTTTAGCTATGGTTATGTTGAACCACTGCTAAGGCCATTAAACTTCCCCGGAAGGTGTTTGAATATAATTTAGAAAATGATTCTTTCAGGTTTGTTTTTCTTTCCTTTTTTTGTGCGTAATGTGTATAAACTACGTAGAACAACAGATAAATCTATAAAAATATATATCCTTACTTGTAGACATCCGTGGATTAGCGTCATATTTATCGAGAGGAAGTACATCCAAAAAGAAGACATCTTTATTTGGTTCTTGATATTGATTTATTTATTGACACAGAACAATATGGGATCAATATCAAGACAAACTTCCGAAGTTAATTTCGTCACACTTATCCCTACCTGATTATAATAAGCTCCACTTTGTAACATTATATTCAAATAACCTGGCTGTTTCGACAGCAAGTATTATTATCCCATTTTTGTGTTCCGAAAAAACTGTACGGTGAACAGTCATTGCTTTACTTTATTAAACATTGCTTTTTTGTTACATTTTCGTTAAAAATTTATCCAATATCAGTAAAATAATGTGGCATGATTTACAATAATGTTTCTAATCAATCACCGTTTTAAAACTCTGAAAAGTGTCATGTTGTTTAAGTTTATTTGAATACATACTTAGACAATATCATTTCTTATTATCAATTCTTTGTTTTAAGTTTCATAATCGTTCTTTCTATGGACATATTTAAAGATTTAAAATTCTTTATGCAGCGAGGTCGACTAAGTCTTGAATAAAAGTTCATAGACATAAACATTGCCTAATAGAATATAGTAAAAATTTGAAAAGAATAGGATATGAAATTGAAAAGCGTAGGTTTTTGTTTGTTTCACAAAATAGAATAGATTCCTTTGAATGCCATTTAATAAGCAATAATACAATTTTTTTATGATAACTTTTGGGGATTATCTGAAATTATTATATGCGACTGAAAACTGAGGAAAAATTATATAGTTTGAAAAAAGTGGGGAAGAGAAAGGGCTATTTTGTCGTCGCTCTTGTATATGACAAAAATCTGAACTTGCGGATAAGTTTAAAGATAGGCAGAAATATATAAAACAGTGAAACTACGAATGTGTACAAAAGAATTCGATATCAGTGCGCTGTGAAAGCTTCCACTACCTATGCGAGACTGAATTTGTGCACCGCTATTTTCTACTGATAAGCATGAACGAAATGCTAGCAATGACGTGTTCCCGTGAGGCTTGATCAACTTCGATAATGGTGTTCAGAGATGGTGATTTTTGTTGGCACGCAGCGGCGCAGACTGTACTAGGTCGGCCGGCATTATGTATATATAAATCTATTCGCACCTTTGCCTGTATTAATATTACACGTAAAAACAAAGTAAAGATTGTTGATTATATTGTAAAATGAGTATGGTAAAAATTTAATTATTATAATTATTAATTATAATAATTAAATTTAAATTATAATTAATAATTAATTATAATTTAAAAGGAGGCATGAATTTAAGAAATATGTATGTACTTATACACAATAGTATACAAAAGTGATATATATATATATATATATATATATGTATACTGGTTCAGTTGAGTAAAATTGTAACAGTCCTTCCGAGGGAAGGCAGTAAGAAAAAAAATATATGTGCTTACCTTTCTCTATTGATGCGGACGAAGGTGTATCATACCGTAAAGAATTGGCATAGAATTGCAACATTGTACATTCATTTAGCCTTTTGCAACGTAATCAAAATACGTGCGTGTATTTCAAAAATGATATCTAGTGAAGTCATATTTGCGTATTTAAAATTGTTCGTCTCATAGCTTTTAGTATCGAGCATGTCACTTATACCCTTGCTTGTAAATCGCATTTTCTGCAGATCCGAATTTTTATTGAGAACGGTTGTAAATTTCTGTAATACGTGCTATCCTATATTATCCGCCAAGTTTTCGAGGGTCGTTTTCATCTTATCTTATTTTGCAATTTTCCAAGAGAGTACAACAGAGTACTTTTCACAAATTTTGCGTGCTAAAACATATCGGCACTTCGGATTTTCGGAACGATTAAGGACAAAATTGTAAATATATATATTTGTTAGAAATAGACATGCGAAGTCCACATTACGTTGGTTTATTTTTAAATGATGAAACCAAATACGTAATAATATACAAGGTTTGTTATTTTAAATGGAAATTTAAAATCAGAAAGTAAGTTCTGGTTCGTTACTTATCGATTACTCTGTATATACACAAATATTTTTGGAAGATACTCTATGCTGTTTATTATGCCATCAGAAAGTTTCTTTCTACTTGCACATTAGGCGCAATTCTACAATTTCAAAGGCTGGGACACTTTTACATTACGTAATATTGATTATTGTCGGTAGAGAACTTTTCACTAAGCTTATTTTTCAGGAACAAAATTCCTGATTTGGTAACGTACAGTGTTACTAGTTATATTTTGATCTCTTCACTATTTATTTTATTATTACTCGCAAGAAAGGTTCCAAAAGGTTTTATAAAGCATATTAAAAATCCATGTCGCTTTCAGGCGGGCCCCATTTCTGTCGTGGTTTAAATTTTTATATTTAGTTGCCTTTGGTTGCAAGATGTCAATGCGATGTCATGGCAGTACTTGTGGCCTCTTCCTTCGGTTTTCCAGTTTGTTTTTATGACTCTACCTGTTTTCAAAAAAAAAGAGTCTGTTCGACAAGTTTTAATATATAAACTGGAATCCCAAAATATATAAATAAATAAATAAATTACGTAGATTACTTATAATTATATCTCTTTAAATTAAATTTGCAAAAATGTATTTTGGATCGCTATTCATTCTATTATATGGAAACCATTGTAACAATTTCGAACTCAAAAATTTGACCCGAGTTGCTGGAGAAGTGAAATTCTGTAGGTGTGCAAAATACAATCGCAAATGTAATTACCTTATTTTATTTATGGAGTAGACTTTGGTCATGAATATGAAAACAATAAAATTTGAATTTGTTTACCTTGTAAAAAGCATCAAAGTTAATCTTTGAGTTAATAATTGCAAGAATATCGAATAAAATGCATACAGCTGTTTAAAAATAATAAATTGCAGTAATTTAGTACGTGTTCGTAAGATATTGGACTTTAATTGCGTAGAAACGCAGATGGCTATGCTCGATATGATGGTTAATGAAATTAATAGTACCTAGACCCTAACAAAATTATTCAAAGTGGCAATCAATCTGTTGTATGTAAATATTACACATATTTTTAAAGGTATGTATGTACATTATGAAACAGCGTCATGCTTATGTTCATTTAAGTAGTTAATTTGTAGACTATTTTTCCAATTTTATTGCTTCGAATATTGTTATTTAATAATGTAATTGTTCTATCATTTTTGTTGACACTTACGTCGTGCATGGGAAACTGCTATTCAATTCAATTTCTCACAGATTGTAAAAAGGAAACATGAATATGTAGATATATCACATTGAGTGTCCACAATCAGAGAAATGGGGCCTACTTAAAAATATTATCGTATACAGGTGCCCTATAAAAAATAAATGAAGCTCTGTTTGTATCACGTAATGTACGCATGCTGCCGGATAGTTTTATATGTTTTATAAATACTTTTATTTGAAACTTCTTTTTGTATTGGTAATAACAAAATAAATAATAGACCAATATTTAACAAGTTATGTATTGATTAATATAGTACCTATATTATTATGTCAGTCCTTTTTGAATAAAATTGCAGAATCTGATAGTATTCCGAACAAAATAGTTATATAATCGACTTATTTAGAGTTCTTTTTCAATTTCTAAAATTTTTATTTGTATTTAAGATTCATATGCACCTCTCAATCCTTGCCCTACACAGAGAGATAGCTTTTATTATATTCTTGTATTTGAATTTATCATACAACACGCAATAAACGAGGCAAAATTTACCGAATATATATCTTTTTATACTTAAGAGTAACGATAAAGATATTTGGAACCGTTGCAGATTTTATAAGCTATTATAACAATTTCCCCAATAAACAATTTGCAGTTTTCCAGCTTATTCGTTATCTAACGTAGCTAATACTTGTATGAAGTAATACTTCTATTAATAAATAGTGCACTTGGATTACAAGCGATGAAATCTTTGATAATTACATTTACTTTAAACTGCGCTTTTCGCTATTTTTAAACAATTCTGCCAAACAGTTCTGCGTTGTAGTAGTTTATAGTACCGGATCCTAGAAAGACTTTATATAAAAATAAAAAGCAACTGACAAACAAATGGAACACAAAGTAATTTAATTCTTATTTATAAATACGATTAAATATTTCCATCGTCAAAGTGTATAAAAGTTTAGTCCTTTATACCCTTTGGTGCAGCAAAGGATGTATGGGAAGAAGAAATTCCAATTTCAACCCTTGACTGGTGATGAGGTAATAATGGTAAATACATTTCTGCTTACTTCTATTTCCTTTCTTTGAAAATTCTAAAATTGAGAAAAATTGTTCTTTTCTCTTAAATTATTTAAAATAAAACTATATCTAATAAACGTCGTATATAAACTTGCAAGACAACGCGTTTAGTAAATTTATTTCTCGATATAGCCTCCTTGCATCCCTACACACTTAATCCAACGATGTTAACTTTTTTAACCCATCCAAATAATAGGATATGTCAAACCCTGCAAAATGGGCCTGTATTTCGGTAATAACTTTACTTGACATGAGGCGCTCCCCGCCAAGCTATTTTTTCAAGTTTGGAAAAAGAAAGGCGGATATAATTAATTCCTACTGTAACTGAATTAGCTTTGTTGTCGTGATTGCGGACGTTTGGGCCGGGGTGTTATCATGATGGTAGATTTCTTTTCCTCGCTAGGTGGAGCATCTTTTTCTTAAGTCTAGCGTCGAATCGGTCCAATACATGATTTTCCTTCACTTTTCCAAATAGTCAATTAAGATTATACCTTGCGAATTTGAAATAATTGTCGTCGTAGTTTTTCCAGCTGATGGAATCGTCTTCGACTTCTATTGATGCACGTCTCATCTACAGCCACATAACGCCACAGACACTCACTCGTATATTGTTTTTGATCAATCGTCAGCAGCCGTGGTGCTCATCTCACCGATGGTTTCATATTTATGTTTTTTTATTAAGGATGTTTTGCACATATGCAATTGAGATGCTTAACATAATAGCAATTTGTCTAAACTTCACTCGACGGTCTGCAAATACGATATCGTCCTTAATGAGACGATCTGACCACTCCTCATCAAAAACGGATATTTGGTCACCCTTAAATTCATTAAACCATCATGGTCCTTATAAACTGTATCCAACTTCTCTTTGATTTCGATACCACTTGATGAGTCTCTCCGGTACTTTGTCCTAGTACAGATTTTGATATAAAGCGCCATCTGTCTCCAAAGACAGGTACTTCTCATACCTCGTACATATTCTTGTCTTTTTGGCGCAGAGTCGAGTTTGACCTTGCCATATCTCAAACGCTATTATAAACTATCACATTAGTTAGGGGTTGAAGAGAAATTAAACATTCAGTAAAGTGATTATCAAAATTTTGCCTATAGTTTCCCAACATAAAATATCAGTTTACCATTCCTAAAATTTTCTAAAAGTTGTTCCTTCGCAACGTCTATACAAATTCTAAAAAAGGATAACTATAGTCAATCCTTTTGTTATTTGGCAAACACAACAAATAATAGATCATAAGATTGTGAATGTCGAAATCAATCAGGTATGCGCATAATTTATTTTTATGTATTTTTTTCGTCATTGGATATCTATATGACAGTTTTTATTAATATCCCTGTTGAGATTTGAAATATGTTACATCCTCCCTTGCTAAGAAATCCGATAGCTGAACAAAGTCACCTTTATAAATGAAAGGTCTATAACATCCATGCCATCTTAAGTCTTAATCCATTATCGACTTATACGCAGCTCTTCTTCCACAGCTTACCCTTCACTTCGTTGAAATAAGTTAATATTCAAATCTCATTACGGGATTTCTTTTCATATGTCAAGTGTTCTGAAGCCGTGTTACTCGCTTGAACAAAAGATTTATGAAGGCCTTATAGATTTTGACAGGCTTCTAGAGCCGACTCCAAACACATCGCAGGCGCACGTAAATAATGATTAAAGGAAGGTATCAGAATTAGTCGTTCTGTATTCTCCATAGAGAGTATAGTAAACGTCTGATCGGTTTCATTTTTTGTTTGACTATTTCATTGATGCATGAGATTGCAACATTTTGCACATGTTCATTTAAGTCGCATAATTCTATGATTTCGACAATGCGATGGATAGCGATTCATATTAAATAATAATTATTTAACTACAAGTTTAAATAAATGGAAACTAGTAAATGATATAATAAAATTCTTTTGATTTTTGAATATAAAACAAAGATCCTTCAACGCATACAGTGATATTCAAAACTATTAGGCGGCTTAGAAAAACAAAGTGTGGTTGCACTAGGGAAAAATTAAATGATATATGTTCTCTGATGTTTTGGTAAGCTTGCTACAAGTTGACGCCATTCTTCGTCCCTTTTTACAGAGTTGGTATATACCATATCCTTTTCATTTAAGTATTCTGCAAATGTTGAATGAAATTGAGATCAGGAGATTATGCAGACAAATAAAAGATTTTAACTCCACTTTCATTTATGCACTTTATCATTATCGCCGATTTGGCGCATTGTAATACTGAAGTTTTCGTTCCAAATAAACATGAAATAAAACCTTCGAAGTCAGGTTCATCAAGCGATAATATATTCGACCAATCTGTCCCAGCGAAATGTCCACATTTCAGTACTCATTTCAGGCGTAGTTTTTCGTTTCTTCCAAAAGCCATTGCTTCTTTCTTGCTTTAAAATTTTGAAGAGCACTAATTGGTATTGGCGTTATTTAATATTATAAACAACAATGCACCGCTTAGATCATATATTCACTAAGAACAGCGTTGGAAAACTAAGTTAGGTTATTTCCAAGAAATCTAAACCATGGGCATTAGCAGATGTTTTGAAGGAACCTGTTTTAAGAAGAGCAGATTGGTGTCTATTTTTTTATACACAAGTGTTGATGTTATCGGCAGTTCTTCAGCTTTCTTGTTTTAAATGGAGCATGCTATAGAAAGACAAATCTACTGATACCATATACGTTATATAGTGGCTTAGGAAATATTACGATATGCAGCAATAAAGGTTTGGTAATCTGTTCTTGGCTAGGAAAAAGCGTCTGATTGTCTTCTGTAAATAATAAGATAAATCCTATAGAAGCTTTGCATGGTTCGCGCGAAAAAGCATCTTAAGAGAAACATAAAAAGTCTAGAAAACGGGTATCTTATCTAACAAAAACGGTTAAATTACCACAGCTAATTAATTCGAACGAAGTTCGACTATTAGCAAAAGATAGTTAGAAATAAGACAAATATGCCTAGAAACAATAACAAAACAAAATAATGCTAAAATAGGTTCCTCACATGGTGCTTTGATGAAGTCATTTACTGCAAACGCAACGCAAAGAGAGAGAAAATACACTAATCACGGACAGCGTGATTCCGGGACTCTTATCTCTAACTTTAGTAGTTAACTCTATCTCTATCTTCAACTCTCTCTTTTTTAACTCTATCTTTAGTAGTTAATGCCACAACATTTCGAAGCGACGAGCTAGACATTTCTTGGCGCCCTCTAGTGCCAAGAAACACATGCTTGCCGTTTAGAAAGCAGCGATATAGACCGGGTACTGTTCCCAAGCCATCCCCAAAGTAGTTCTTGAACTGTTCGAGCGATAGCTTGGGGAACAATACCCGCTTTACGTTGCTGCTTTCTACACGACTGGCATATATTTCTTGAGACTAAACATCTTAATAGTTGAACGGAATACCAATTTTATGTAGTCCTGAGAATTCCACAATTATACCAAATCTTGCAAATCGTGAACCAAATTTGATAAGCCTTCCTTATAAAAGTCACCAAAGGAGTTGTCAGCATAATGGTGCCCAACAAAAAAATTATTTGCTACGATATTGTTTTATTTGTCGGAATTATCTATTATTGTCTTTGGGTTTTTGGTAAAGATAAGTGCAAGGTATTATTAACACGTACAAACAACCAACGTGATTCGTAATAATAGTGCTTACTGTTAATGTATGCCACCTACAAGCTTATGTTGAATGGTACGCAATGTCGTTGTAGCGACATCTGGATTATATGGTACTAGCGCAACGCTTCGTATGATTCATGTTTGCATTCAGAATTGGACAATACTGGCCGCCGGCACAAAAACGAAAATAATATGAAGTTACTTTTTATTACTACCTCATACACATCCACAACATGGTTGAAATGAATCAAAACCATTGCTTTCTAAAAAAAATAAAAGAATGCACCGTGTATGGCTCCCAATATAACGTTCTGTGTAATGTAAATTTCGTTACTATATATTGCAAGTGTGTAGGTGTTGAGAATTGTTGTTGTACGATCACCTGCCAATTATATAGCCAATCTGAAATGACATCTAAAATATGTGCATATCAGTAGTAGAATGCGATACATTGCTTTACCAGACAGTTATAGATAAAACATTTTCCTAATTCTTTAAATATGCAGTGGGTGTATAGTGTCACGACCTACACACGGTCGTGTATGTTGGTGCAGAGTAATACCGTTTTAGTAGGCTAAGCCCTAACCTATCAGGAAACGAATATTGAAATAGAAGTAGCGATTATCTTGGATATGTTTCTAGACGATCTACTGAGAGTTCGCAGAGTTTCTTACAAAATGAAATCAACTTCGGTAAACATTTATATGTACACTTGGATATAAATTCTGATTATTGAAACCGCTCAAAAATTTTCGATGTTGTAGTGATGTCTAAGTAGATGTCTCATATGTAAATAAATGACTCTCAACTTGGAAATGTAAATTGAATCCAGCAATCCAAGTCAACGTTTCTTAAAATAGTATTCCAGTATAGTTGGAATATTTTTAAACAATCGAAGTTTTTACTTAGTTCTACAGGTGATCCCTGTATAAGACGTCACTTCTACAATACAGTTTGGCCATTAGACAATTCCCAAAATTCGAAATTAGAGAAATCCCACTACAATGCACAGTAAGAGCTTTTAAGTACTCAGTTTTTATGTCGTATTTACCCGGAGAATATTGTATTTTATGGAATTTTGTTCGTGGAACATTAAGCAGATTTCCTTCTTTTTAGTAGATTAAAAATTCTCGGGTGCGTATTATTCATTTTTTTTTAACATGGGGTGCGAGGGGTGGTTTGGCCTCTAGGATCCAAAAATACAAGGAGAACGTGCTTCAGCTAATAAAGCAGCTGCCAAAACTTATCCACAGCAATCGCAAAAAATTATTAAACGGGCTGGATACTAACCGCGAATTTTTAACGTTGGTGGAAAAAAATGCCAAACATGTATTTCAAAAAAGGAAAAGCAGGTCATGCCACAACTTTTTCATATAACACCATGTAAAATTACTTATATTCAGATGATCACGTAGTAAAACCTATGCTAGTTCTGTCAATTCTCGTGCAATTAAAAACCCAAATAAGAGCGATTTGCTGGTACAGGTGGAAGTTCGGGTAACTATTACCGATTCATTTAAAATGTGGCTTTAAATTGTTTTATACCAAGCGTGGAAAACTAATAAAACAGCAAAATATCGATTTTAAAGTTTTACTAATACTGAATAATGCATTCAGCCATCTAAGAGATTTAAATCACTCAAATGTTCCAATGGCTTTTGTACCACGAAATACAACTTCTTTATTTCAACCGTTAGATGAGAGACTTATAGTTTATTTAAGTGTAATTACATGAGGAAATCGTTACAATGGGTCGAACAAGATCGACAACGAATCTATGAAAGTTTTTACAAATTTGTTCCCAAATAAATTTTGATTATACTAATAGGAATTGCAAAATTCGGGTTGCAAAGCACAAACACACACACAATCATTCAGAGGGTGTCAATTACATACATGACAAACATGCTTCAATCCACTACTAGATTAGAGAATATATAATAGAACAAATAACAGAACAATTAAATTGATGGAAGATGGTAACAATTGTTTTATATTATGGGCTGGTAAAATAAAAAAAAAGCGTATATCGCGCATAAATTAGATTAATCCTATTTCTCCTTTATTCCAGAAAATATTTGTTCTACTGATGGTTGTTTTACTTGGAGATATAAGTTGTCCTTATACAAACATTTAAATCTAATTAATATATACCGGTTCCATCGGTGAATCTAATTTTTCTAATTAGTACATATATATAGGTTCAAGAACTAACAATATTTATACTAGCACCTTGCAGTTAAAAAAATAATGTTTATCTTGTTTCTCTTCGAACATTCCAGTATCAATTCGCTTGTCAAGCTTAACGTAACAGTTTTCTTTTAATTGAAGATATCTTTTAACCAGTTCGTTCAACTTTCCGGATGAACCACAACAAAATCGTGCCTTAGCCTTAAAGTCAATGCCGCCAAAAGAATGAGATGGAAATAAGGACGATGCAATTCATTTTTTAGGTACTGTAAATATAAATTATTTGGAGATTTTAGATACATCTGAGTTACCTCCGTTATTTGCATATAATATCAACAAATGTAATCAATCCTCCTCATCTTAATCTTTTTTTTAATAAACATCAATTAGTTCCTGGTTAATTGTTCGATTATATAACGTGTTTTTACAATATAAAGTTGAAACGTGTTTTAATTTTGGAATTTAATTGCTCTAACAGGTACGATTATTGATTGCTGTGATATTTATTTATACGAATCAGCAATGTGTAGGTAGGCAAACTATCATTCAAATAATACTGTTTGATTTTTCTTAATTCAATTCCTTCGCGTACCTATCATTGATAGCGCAATAAGAATGCCAACAG
Organism: Oryctes borbonicus; assembly: GCA_902654985.2. NCBI lineage: Eukaryota > Metazoa > Arthropoda > Insecta > Coleoptera > Scarabaeidae > Oryctes > Oryctes borbonicus. Next base: position 8,347,803 of record LR736859.1, on the reverse strand, counting down.
CTAATGGTAAGATAATACTAACGAATATGGTGGTCATCATTACTTCAAATAAGGACTTTCTTGTCAAAAACTGTATGGTTATTTTTTCTTCTCTGCTAAGATTTATTTTTTTTTGCTGTAAGTTGATTTTCTTCTAACAGAAACATGATATCTTATGAAGATTATAAAGCATAAAAGACATTAAGAGCAAGCGGAAGAGGGTTCATAATGTGTTATGGTGATCAGAAAATATATGGTGCGTGGATACTGATATAAAATATAATATGTTATATATCGACATCCATCGATAAACCTCAATCAAAATTAGAATGCACGTAAAATAACGGCACTGGTTTCATCGCATCATAATTTCGAACACGTTCTAAATTCGATAGATCATCGGGTACGCGCAGGACTATTAATTCTGCTTGATATTTGTGTGGAGTTTATTTACAACCTAGAAATTGTAGCAGGTTGTAGTTGTAACCAGAGATAGTCTATATTAGAGATAGTAAAGTCAAATTCCTGGTGAATTTGGTGGAGGTAATTTTTATTAATTAATATTGATAGCTAATCTGTGTGCGCGAAATTCGAATGTTTTCCATCATAGGTATCTACGTACTACACGTATAAATTTACGTTATTGAAGGTACCTTCAATTTTATGCTCTATTACAGCGGTCACCAACCTTTTAAAATTCACGGACTAGTAACTGAAAATTTGAAGTTTCGAAGCCCACTAACTGCAAACTTGTTGCAATATTGTTACATTACCGAGACACCCTATTGGAATTGATATCCAGATTTATTTAATTGCAACTGCAACTATTACTCTTTGTCATATCGAGATATCACTGTAACGCGTAAAGATTTTAGCTGTTAGAGAGAGTTTAGCTTAGAAGAGTTTAGCTGATAGCTGTGACAAATTAAAATGTTTTTTTCACAGGTATGTTGTAGACGGCATCAGTACTTTGATGGCTTTTTTAGTACTGGGTATTCGGTATTTATGGGAAACCACAAATGTTATCTTGATGGAGATGGATAAAATTTGGCCTTGAGCTTTACGTCAGACGATACGTTCTTCAAATTTTCCTTTTTGTTCATATTCAAACGGTAGTCTTCAATATTCCTTAAAAACGTTTTTTGTAACTGGCTGTAAGTGTTGTTCAACAAGAGTTATGTGTCGATTGGTAAAATTCTTACTATATGGCCACCAAGGTTAGGGAACATTTGGAAATCATCTTTAATTAATATTTACTTCTGGATTTATTTTATTGCCTCACATTGTAAACACGTATGTAAGGATTTTTTTAAGGGAAAATAACAGTCAAATACGCAAGTTTGACCGTAAGAGACAATATCTTGGAATTTTATACTATTTTGCTTCCGAAAGAATAACTTTACTTCCTGGTGCAGCTTGAGTATCTCTCAATTTCTACATGTAGAAGCATGGACTAAATGGAAAGAATGTCCCTACAGACTACTAAAATTTTGTTCTATTAGTAGCAACAGCATGAGGAATTTGGCATAAATGTATAAGATCATCGAATTTACTACGTATTTAAATAAAATGCTTGGATACTTTCATACTTACATTTTGTTGCAAGTGTCGATGTCTAATCTAGTTTGTAACGGTTATAAATACTACCTTCAACATTCAAACTGATCTTGTTGTGCGATTATAAAATGTAGTTGTGCGATAGTTATCACAAAGAAACGTTAAAGCGTACTCGCCAAATACGTTTATTTGCACATATATTGAATAAAACAGCAGTAGATATTTCAGATCACTATCCATACATCTTGTAATGAGAGTCTTTTGAAAAGAAAGCGATACACGTTGATTGAAATATTAAATAGATGGGATCTAATTTTTTTTCCAAATAGAGTTAATAACAAATTAACGAATTTTTAATTACTCACTGTAGTTCTTCAAGTTACCATGATATGTGATGCCCTAGACGAAAGTCTCGCCCTGTCGTTATATCAAACTCAAGTTCAAATCCTGTTTGTATTTTCATAGTTTTCAAATTAAAGGATCCAAAAAATATTTAGTACAGAATGTATATACTTTATTGTAGATGTATTTTCACATTTATTTATAACCTTAACTCACTTAAAGAATTTAAAATTTACCATAGTATTTAAAAAAAAAAATGTGAGTAATACGTTCACTGATACACGTTTAGTTAACTTAAGAAATATAATTAAAGTTGAAACGATGAAGAACTTTGTTTTACGCTTTAAATGTTGTTTACTGGGCTTCTTTTAACACAAATGAATCTAATCTTCATGTTTAAGACAAGGATAAAAAAATGTAATATATACTATAGCTTCAAAATGGCCATCGTTCAAAATATATTTCATTAAGACTGTAATTTCGAATTTTGGGTGAATACCATCGTGAAATGTTTCATTCACAAGTATTTAATTTTCCTGGATTATTGTCAACAATATCTATTGTTTGTGCAATTTCTTATGGTATATTCAAATTGCAGGCAATAGGATTTTCTTCCTTCAGGTACTATAAATATATACTTACCCAATGTTCTTGGTTACTTATTCATCTTCACATTTTGTCGATTAACGTCGTGTTGATTAAGAAAAAATGTCCTGATGAATTAAACTTTTCCCTTTTCAAATGCTGTTGCGGAAGAAACATTACATGTCTCATCTAGCTTAGAGATAGATTGCTGGAGTGAAGTTAATTTCACTTCCTATCTACGTTATTCCTGGTATCCACTAAATTTCGTTCTTCTATTTTACTCCTATCAAATACACTCCAAACATTCCTTAATTCGCCGGTTTATTGAAATTTATGATCTTTTATGCTAGAAAGTATTACTATATTACTATTATTCCTATGACACCTAAATCGCGCTCTTGTTAATTCGAGTGACGCGAAAGTTTTAGTTGATTCGTTGATCTTTATACATACATAAAATCGTTTTTAATCGGTTTTCATTATTACTAATCACAAAACACTCTGTTTCTGAAATTTCGGCTAAGTAATATATTTTTATTTTTTTTTAGCAATACTTTTCCTCGGATCGCTCAGATGTTTATGGTAGATCTAGTTCTTATCAACCTTACCATTTCGGTGCTCCACAGTCATATAGTAATGGGTATCAAAGTTTAGGACAAGCGGGATCCTTCCGTTCCGGAGAAGTTAGGAGATATCCAGGATCACCGTATAGAAGCGGAAGACCGACGGATTCTAGTTATGATATATACGAAGCCCCTAGCAGCGCTTATGGCCCAAAGAATGGAAGTGAGCGTTGTATTCCTAAATGTTTTGCTGAAAAAGGAAGTCGCGTAAGTGTGATTTCTCTGACGAATGCAATGTTAACATTATTTTCGTTTTCTTTATCTATTAATTAATCTTCTAAGGGTGCACCTGGTTTACCTGGATTGCCCGGTGAAAAAGGTCAAAGAGGTTATCCAGGTATTGAAGGAAATATGGGGCCAAAAGGAGATAAAGGTGAAGCCGGGCCGATAGGTCCAAGAGGTCCTAAGGGAGAACGAGGCAAACAAGGTGTTCCTGGTTATCCAGGAGTACATGGAGTTCCCGGTATTATGGGTCCACCCGGATCTCCAGGTATTCCCGGTTTGGATGGATGCAATGGGACAGATGTGTGTAAAATTTAAATAAATTCGTAATATTAATTAAAATGAATTGCGTAAATCATATTAGGGGCAACCTGGTCTGCCAGGTTTACCAGGTACACCAGGACCAAGAGGCTTACCGGGACAGTCTGGTCGCAGGGGTGAAAAAGGAGAGCCTGCACACTGTGAAATTACATTGAAAGGGCAAAAAGGCGAACCTGGACGGCACGGTGCTCCTGGATTGACGGGGCCGCCTGGGCCAATAGGACCATTGGGACCGCCCGGCCCTTCGGGAATAAAGGGAGAACCTGTAAGAAAAGCTAGAATAATTAATCAGTTCACATTAGCGACATAGCGACCCATTATTATCGCTACGAAAAATATTTCAGGGTCTGCCAGGTCAACCTGGTCTAAAAGGTAATACCGGAGTTCCAGGTATAGCTTCTATCGGTGAACCTGGCCTAAAAGGAGACAAAGGAAAGCAAGGAGAAAAAGGTGACGTGGATTTGCAAACCCTTGAGGGATTAAAAGGTTTGGTAGGCCCAAGAGGAGAGACGGGAGATAAAGGCGACCAAGGCTATAGCGGAGAGGCAGGAGAGAAAGGCGAAAAGGGATTCCAAGGAGATAAAGGTTATGACGGAGCGTCTGGAATGAAAGGGGAAAAAGGCTTACCTGGAGCACCTGGCCCGCGAGTACGTATGCAATTATAGATTTGTAGTGCTATTTCCATATACAAGCCAAAGCCAGATGTACTATTATCTTTTTTATTGGTATGTAGTAACCAGTAAAAAATGTATGTATAAAAACAAATAATTTTATTCACTAAAATGCTGGTTTGGAAGCAAAAAACATATAGCTAGGTGTTAGCGGGGAATTAGTGCAAAAATTAAGTTCTCGTATGCATGACAAATTAATGCGACCGTTCACATAGGCAGATTTAAAAATTAGTGCGAAACTGTGCAAACGTCAAGCGTTGTCACTACTACGACGTTGCCCTAATACTTATTATAGAAACTGCTAACAAACATACGGTATAACGTTTCTGTGTAATTCGGCGATTTTTAAAAGAGATGTACCTTACGTTTTGATAAAGCAAATAATTGGTGTCAATTGTAAAATTACTGCAAAGTATTTTGTTAATTTCGAACTAGTTCTGAAACTAATTTTGCGTTACCCTACATGAACGCCCGGGGAGTTAAATCACTCGTTAGTGTATTATTCCTTAGTTTCTTAGCCTTTTAGTTGCATGGGCGCTAGAATGTAATATTTGTTAAATTAATTCTGCTGAACAACAAAACTTTGCCACCCAGGAAGAAGTATTTCGTATAGAATCCGAATTTAAATATTTAATTGGAGATTTTCGGTCACACGTAGTTTTACATGTAGGTAAAGCGTTTTGTGCCTTCATCTACTTTTCACTACACTCTCTCTTCTAGCCTGTATACCTTAAATTCATAGCATAGCATTATTAAAGATATTCTGTCGTTTCTACGGTTTTGTACGAGAGCGAATCAAACGTAAGAGGGACTTTCGTTTATGTTTTATGTTTACAAGAAGTACACATATAATCTCGTGCTTTAAGTATACATTTACATTAAAATACAATCAGCAGCTTCATTATTTTATCACCACAAAAACAAATGGGTTGTGTCAGCAGCCAGCTGCGCACAAATTCTTTGACCCCTTCACTGCCTACCATGAATTATTCATGAGAGTATTTGATGCTGTCAGTCTTCAGATAATATTAGTTAGTTTCATGTCCTCCTAAGCGAGATACTTAATAAAAACGACAAACAAGACAAACGTATCAACACACCCTACACTACACATGTTTAATTAATTAATCTGGGACAGCTGTTTCGAGGTTACGTCGATCCTCATTTTCAACCGTAGACCGAATAATGCGACAAAAAACTCTAACTCTAACATCCGTGTTCCTCCTGCACACCCTAAAACTAAGGCATGTAAAAAATATAGAAAGATAGACGAAAGGGTGTCTTGTCATTGTGGTACGAAACATAAAACATGTGTATTCTTCACCCTAATAAATCAAACAGAACTGAGAATGACAACGGTCCGTTTTCTTTATTCATCAAATTAGTGTTACTTTTTATGTAAGTAGTTTCTTAGGCGTCTAATTCCTGCAGCGTTTATATGCTGTGCTACACTTGGCGATTCTATTCTACCATATCTATAAGATCTGATATGCTCCTTGAATCTGGTGCCTATTGCTCTTTTCGTTTGACCAATATAGGCTTTGTCACTACATGCAAGACTATATTAAGCTATGGAACCCAATGATTCTACATTATACCGTAGGGGTTTTTTGCAAACCCAATTTAATTCTGATATCATTGTTTTATGAAAACAACAAAGTAACAATTTTCGAGCAGGTTATCAGCTGGTTAATATGACCTTCATCTACCGACCTTGGTCTTTTGTAATGAAAGATTATTTTTAATAAGTTTGTTAAGTGAAAAGTCACACATAGGATATGTATATCTGTATTTACAAGATGTAATTGCTTTTGTAAGCCATATGGCTACTAATTTGTATTAGCAGACATATGCTTATTAAGCAGAATGAATTATTTTGAAAATATATTTCACCGATTGAAACTATGAGATGTTATGTTATTGAAATGAAATTCCTTTCGCGGTATACAAGAAGAGCCAATCACCTGCTATGACACATTTAACGAAGAAAGTGACAAATAAATATATACTATGCGATCCAAATTAAATGAACATCATTGCTGCCTCCGTTACTATTAACGGCTATGCACAAAATACATTAAATTAGCCAAGTTGTAATATTTCATGATTGATATGGAAGAATTATCTTTTGAATGGAACATCTTATAGACCTTGTGGTATAACAGGCATAGGAATCTTGGTAAGTTCTTTAGATTTTAAGCCACTGATGCTATACCTTTCCAGAGTATCAAACACAAACTAACAAAAGATCTATTGCTAGAAATACCCTTTAATAGAAAATGGTCTGCTTCATGAAATGTTTTTAGATGTATCTCTAAAAACCATTAAAATATCGGTTTCAAACTTCAGTGTACCATGTTGTGGATACAGCCCTACTTTTTGAAAATATACTTAGTTTGACGTAACCTCAAAAACTAATATGAACCGTCAAACTTCAAATATTCGGCATACTTTTGAGTGCATATAAAATCAATTTTGAGAAATTTGTTTCTAAATCGTTTGGCAGATGCAAGATTCCATTCTCGCATCAAAATGTTTTAATCCATATTGGCGATATACACGTTGACAACCAAATCTGTTTTAATCTGATTTAATAGTAACATACGTACTAGAGAAGAGAATATTTCTTCATTATAGACAAATAATGATATAAGTATGGACAGTGTATTTGAATTTTTACGTAATGAAAAACAAAGGTACCCAATTTAATTACTCGTTTTAGAACATACCTTATTTAGACTTTTGAATCACAAAGTAAACTATCCTCCAAACTTTTACAAATAATGAAAAAAAAATATTGTTCTATTTGAAAGAATAACACATTTGGATATTTGTAAACAATGCATTATTCAATTCCTTTCATGTTGTTGACCCGCATTAAAATACTACTACTCTGCTGCATTTAGAAGTAGTAATGACGAAGGTAGCAATGGTACGCACTTTTTTTTCATCAGTTTAATATTTGCATAAATAATAGGGTCGTGACGGTTATGCCGGGCCACCAGGACCATCTGGTCAAAAGGGCGACAGAGGAGTAGATGGTTTATCTGGATTACCAGGAAGACATGGTGCAAAAGGTGAACCTGGTCGTGATGGATGGCCCGGCGAAAGAGGATTACCCGGTCCAGCTGGTAGGCCAGGTGGTGGCAAAGGGAGGCCAGGACTTCCAGGACCATCAGGACCACGCGGCTACTCTGGTAAAATGGGACCGAAAGGAACTGACGGGTTTGATGGGGCACCAGGCCCTAGGGGACCAATTGGTCAGCCGGGTGGCCCTGGTATTCCCGGCCTTCCTGGCCCAGAAGGAGCGCCTGGCGAGAAAGGACTAAAAGGAGAATCAGGATCTGTGGGTTTACCCGGGCAACAAGGAATTAAGGGATTTTCAGGTCCTCAAGGTCCGTCAGGACCTCGAGGGCTGACTGGCGAAAAGGGATTAACTATACCGGTAGAACTATTAAACCTTTCTTATATAATTGCCAACTTTATAGTATTATATGCCTTAGGGCGCCAGAGGTTTAGATGGATCACCAGGACGAGATGGCGAGAAAGGACAAAAAGGTGAAAGAGGGTATTCTGGTCTTCGAGGAACACCCGGCGATGCTTTAGGTGGTATACCTGGTGCGCCAGGACCCATTGGGTCAAAAGGTGACAAGGGTGAACCTGGCCGGCCGGGTCAGCACGGAACACCTGGCCTTTCCGGTGAAAAAGGCGACATTGGTGGTCGTTGTACAGACTGCTTCCCAGGAGCAAAAGGAGTTAAAGGCGAAAGAGGAAGGGATGGTATTCCTGGTACACCTGGACAGAGAGGTTCGTCTGGATTACCAGGACTTAAGGGAGAAATGGGATTAGATGGTCTTATTGGATCTGCTGGCCCACCAGGACAAAAGGTAAAAACACCGTATGTTCATAAACTGTTTGGAGATATTAATCAGAGTTGATACACAAACACCAGCTTGTTTCATATTTCATATCTCCTTCTGCTGAATAAATCTTCACGCTTTTTATTTATTAGTAGATGCTGTTTTACTACACTCTGTTTTCTCATTTATGGTGTCGATATACGATTATACGAATCGTCTCCTTTACCCTTCATTTTACGTGACATTCATTTGGTCACTTAAAATTGATAGCTTTGAATAGTCAACTCGTCTCACCTCAATTTTTAGTTTATCAAAAAAGTTGTCTGTAGAGTACACTGCATATAACTCTGTGTATTTAGTCTAGTACTTTGATATTATAGCACTTTTTTTTCATTCACGAATATAACCACCCACCTAATAAAAAAAATGGTTTATTGTGAAGGGAAAGGATGGTTTACCAGGCAGGACAGGACAACCAGGACCTCGAGGTCCACCGGGCAGTTTAGCTGCAGGTAGCATCACACAATGTCCAAAAGGTTCAGTAGGAAAAGATGGTTCTCCTGGCCCAAAAGGAGACAAAGGAGAGCGCGGAATTCAGGGAGTTCAAGGAAGTGAGGGATTAAGAGGACTACCTGGAGAAAGAGGATCCCAAGGACATCCGGGTTTCCAAGGAAGTGATGGCAGGGACGGCGAACCTGGTAGAAATGGAACTAAAGGTGAAAAAGGTGACAGCATCAAAGGCGAATCCGGTCCGCCTGGATACATGGGCGAACCTGGCGAGAAAGGAGAAAGAGGACAAAAGGGCATAGCAGGTACAGATGCGAGATGCCCGCAGTATCATGAAATCAATAATAAAGGCGAGAAAGGTGCACCGGGTGATAAAGGCGACACTGGCGTGAGTGGACGCCCAGGGCTTAAAGGTGACAAGGGTCTTCCGGGGTTAGATGGAGCAAGAGGAATTCCCGGTGAAAGAGGTCCTAGTGGTCCTGTAGGACCAAGAGGACTTCCCGGCCCGCGAGGTGATAAAGGAGAACAAGGTCCAATGGGTTTCCCTGGTGAACCAGGAAAATCTGGAGAACGCGGAACTCCCGGACAAATTGGTCAGCAAGGATCGAAAGGAGAGGTTGGTAGGCCAGGTATTGGTCCTCCTGGTCCACCTGGATCGATGGGATTACCAGGCGAAAAAGGAATAGTTGGATTTCCAGGAAAGCCTGGTGTGCCTGGATCCTCTGGAATTCCGGGTCCTAGCGGTGAGAAAGGTGACAGAGGCGAACCCGGATGGCCTGGACTACCTGGTGCACACGGTGAAAAAGGTGAACCTGGACCCATTGGTCAACCTGGTGTAATGGGACCTCTCGGTGTGGCTGGTGAAAGAGGATCAAAAGGAGAACCAGGAATGAAAGGAGAACAAGGACGAAATGGTCTTGCGGGCTTTCCAGGCTCCAAAGGAGAACCAGGTGTACCAGGCCCCGAAGGTCCAAAGGGCTTTACTGGACCAAGAGGCCATCCTGGCACACCAGGTTCGCCTGGTATGGATGGTATGCCAGGTATAAGAGGAGAGAAAGGTGACCGCGGATCACCAGGATTGCCAGGACATGTAGGACCTCCAGGCCCAATGGGAATAGTTGGCATGCCAGGAGAAAAAGGTGACGCCGGTCCTACAGGACCACATGGATTACAAGGACCGCCAGGAGAACGTGGTCAAAAGGGAGAGCCCGGTATATTTGGCCTTCCCGGAGAAAAAGGGGAACCTGGTGAAACATCTGAAAAGGGTCAAAAAGGCGAGCCTGGTGCGTCAGGATTACGAGGTCCATCGGGACATCCAGGGCGACATGGTATTCCCGGTAGAAAGGGTGAACAAGGTTTACCTGGAGAAGGGCGCATGGGGCCGCCTGGTATTAAAGGAGATCGTGGAAGTCGTGGCCGAGATGGGCTACCCGGTGAAATAGGGCAAAAAGGTGACGAGGGGCAAATAGGTTTTCCTGGTGAAAAAGGTGAGCGAGGTTTCCCAGGACCTGTAGGATTACCAGGAATGGATGGCAGAGATGGCTTACAAGGAGAAAAGGGTGATCGAGGATTTTCTGGCATACCTGGTGCCCTAGGTGATCGAGGGGAGCCCGGCTTTCCTGGTATGAAGGGTCTTGATGGTATGAAAGGAGAAAGGGGCTTCCCTGGTCCTGTAGGATTACAAGGTCTAAGAGGTGAAAAAGGAGACATCGGGCAACGGGGTCCACCAGGACCCTCCTTACAATTTAAGGGTGAAAAAGGCGAACCTGGTGTACCCGGACTTCATGGTCGAGAAGGACAGAAGGGTGAGAGAGGGTACGATGGTATTGCTGGCCAAGCAGGTGAAAAAGGTGATAGAGGATTTGACGGTGCAAAAGGAAATGTCGGTCTCCCAGGTCTAGAAGGAGAGAAAGGTATATTAGCAACTAAAATGTGTCATAGATTCAGACTAAAAAGGATATTACTTTCTTAGGCGATCGAGGTGAGACAGGTCTCACGGGTCCGCAAGGATTAACAGTAAAAGGCGAAAAGGGCTTGCCTGGCTTACCAGGAAAACCAGGTCATGATGGAATTCTAGGAAGGCCTGGCGAAAAAGGAGAAAAGGGTCTTGCGGGACTAGTTGGAATTCCTGGAATGCAAGGACCACCTGGTCTTGTCGGCTTAAAGGGCGAAAAAGGAGATCGTGGAATTTCCGGGGTACCTGGTGCTCCAGGAATGGATGGATTCCCTGGATTGAAAGGTGACGAGGGTCTTGCAGGTTTCGTAGGAGAGAAAGGCGAAAGAGGACCTCCAGGATTAATAGGCGCACCTGGGCAAAAGGGAGAACGGGGTATTACTGGTTTACAAGGAGAACGAGGAGTACAAGGAGAAAGAGGTGAAAGAGGATTCCAAGGCGTCGTAGGATTAGAGGGCCCGATTGGCCCACCAGGACAAAAAGGTATCAAACTTACATATTATTTTGTAGGCCAGTCAAAGCTTATCTTTATTTGTTTAACAAATCAATGACAATGTACTATTCACCGTCAGGTGAAAAGGGGTCACCCGGATTTAATGGGCTACCTGGTGCCCAAGGAGAAAAAGGAAGCAAGGGAGAGAGAGGTAGAGATGGTATACGAGGTTTGGCTGGTGAACGTGGCGAGCAAGGATTAGCAGGTCTTATTGGTCAAAAGGGCGAAAGAGGTAGAGACGGAAACCAGGGACTAATTGGAGAAAGAGGAGAAAAAGGAGTCGTTGGATTAGACGGCAAACCAGGTTATCCTGGGCCTACGGGACCAAAAGGTGAAAGAGGAATAGATGGTGTAATTGGTATAAAAGGGGAAGAGGGTGATCGTGGCGTACCAGGTGATCGTGGAGAGCCATGCGTACCTCAGCCAGATTATTTAACAGGTACGTTACTAGTGCGCCATAGTCAAAGTCCTGAAGTGCCGCGATGCGAACCTGGACATATTAAATTATGGGAAGGATATTCGTTGTTATATATCGAAGGCGATGAAAAAGCACATTCGCAAGATTTAGGCCAAGCTGGTTCATGTATTAGAAAGTTCTCCACTATGCCGTTCTTATTCTGCGATTTTAATAATGTATGCAACTATGCTAGCAGAAATGATAGATCATATTGGTTATCCACTAGTCAATCAATACCCATGATGCCTGTTGAAGAAACTGACATTGTTAGATACATCTCTAGATGTGTCGTATGCGAAGCTCCGGCGAATGTAATTGCAGTACACAGTCAAAGCTTGTCAATGCCAGATTGTCCTACCGGTTGGACTGGTTTATGGATTGGGTATAGTTTTATTATGGTATGTATAATTTTATTGTTACACTGTTTACTGCTAAACCAAGTAATTGCCGAGCATTTGTATCGTGTATTAACAGAGAACCTTAAAATATATTATTTTTATCAATACAGGTTTGTTGTATATTTCGAATTGATAAAAATTGTTGATATCTGAAACAGTAAACATTGCGCCACGCTCTACCATCACTTCGGTAATCAAATGATTGCCTTTCAATCCGAAGAATAAACTTTGTGTTTTATTTGCCAGTCGTGTCAATTCAGACAGGAAGAATTTACTTACGTCGCCCGCGTCGTGCAAACGAAACAACTCGTTGCGAATTTGGTAAATAATTTCGCAATGTTTATTCACTTAGCAATCTCCTGTGGGAGTTGTATTTGTCTCAAAACCACTGAACTGCTCCTTTTGAATGTTATTATATGGAATGTTACAAACACTCATCGTAAATATTAAATCCTTTAAAAATTTGGCATAGTGTTTTTAAGCGCGCTATTTCCATTGCCATTTGTGGTTTGCGCTATTGGCATGCTCTTCGTATGGTGATCGTGTTCAGATCAATAAAAAAATTGATATTTTGGAAACTTTCAAACATTGACCACCAAGCAATAATTTGCTTTTCCATTCGCATTTGCCACTAAAGCACGATAACGTCGAACGAGCCAAAATAATATCGGCAACTCTAGGCGATTATCAGGTTTTCCTCTTTTAAGCATGTGCGTAATAAATGTTTTTATTCGTATGGTATATTGTGTTACCGGAATATTACCCGCTTGAACCCGTTGGTGGTGGTCTGGTACTGGTTTTACGAACCGTAGTTATAAGATAGCGTTGATGAGAAACAGCAAACAAAACTTAATTAATTTGTATAATTGAACATATTCATAAAAACCATTTATGGTGACATTAATTGATAACTTGGGATACAGATTTACTATTATACTACGCGCTTCATTAATCGAATTAGTTAAAGAGGAAGTATTATCAAAGTTCGATATTACTTCATTCGGCAATACAAACTGGAAGAGAGTAATGCAAACCGTTGTAAAAAAATATTTTCACATTTTCTGAAGTACGTACGACCAATAAGACTACGAGTGCTTATTATGCTACTGTTGGTGGATCACTGCAGATGTAGTAAGTGATCCTTTAAAATGGGCAGATCAATTGTCGCTTGGCGGGAAACGAATTGAATCAGTTCATGTTCTTAACTGACAAATAAAACACAACTAATGAATCCAATCTGATGTTTTTTTCCTCGGGTAAAAGAATCAAATTGTTGGTTCTAAAATGCCAAAAAACTGAAGGTATAAATAAACACCTGTTTACATTTGGAAGTGAATTCTGGGTAACTTGTGCTTATACCAACACAACATTTACATCGACGTATTACTGTCGCGTACTATATTTTTGAAGCTCTAGTAATAATATGAGCGATATTTATATGATAATATTACTTCTAACATATGCATGAAATTTCTGTATAGCACACAGCAGCTGGTGCCGAAGGTGGCGGACAATCTTTGTCAAGTCCAGGTTCTTGTTTAGAAGACTTCCGCGCATCGCCATTCATAGAATGTAATGGCGCGAGAGGATCGTGCCATTACTTTGCCAATAAACTCAGTTTCTGGTTAGCTACCATCGAAATAGAACAACAATTCCGTACTCCACAGAGACAAACATTGAAGGCTGGTAATGTAAGGGACAGAGTGAGCCGATGTCAAGTATGTATTAAGAACACGTAAATTGCTGTGTTAATATATCAACTCAGAAATTGCTTGCAACCGTCACAGTACACAGTATCAAGTATAAGTTCATATGTTAATTTTCCATTAGCTAAATGTAAGGAGTATATTTTCCTAACACGCTTGTTACTTAAGTATAGTCCTTATATTATATCGTGTCGCTGTGTTCAATTAATTAAGTGTTCCTCCATATGTTTGCTGATATTTTAAGATCCTAATGTGATAAAGTTAAAAAAAAAACGTTTCAGCAAGGACCCTCAATTATCAGTTCATATAGACATAATGTATAAATAAGCTTGTTTTTATATTAACTAATACTGCCGTGCCATGTTTATATTTAAAAAAGTTAAATACTTAAAAAAAGCATGTAAAAATTCATTTGTAAAATATAGTAATAAGTTACACATACATACAAATGGCAAACACGCATTTAACAAATGCTAACGATGTTTAATAGAGAAATTTTTTATATTATTTTAATTTTATTACATTTTTGTTTTCTCACAAGATTTTTCGGTTTCTTGTATAATGAGGTTTATATATACTTACATATGTAATTGTATTTACAATATGATAGAATATTTTTGTAATTAATAAATTAAATGGTGCTATATATTTTATATTATAATTTAATATGCCTGGATATGTTTCGCTTTTATTCGGATCTGTTTGGTCGAGAGAAAAATACTATATATAATACCTTTACTATCTTTACATTCCTCGAAATTTTTTTACCTGCTCTAGTCACGTTCATTCTATTTCACCAATAGAGCTTTCTTCTTTTTTCCTGTTATGTACTCTAACATTGTTCACTTAAACACTGCCATTGTAAAATAAATATTATATAAAGTATGTTGTGGTGTCTTATTTTGCTTTTCACCTTACCACTATAATGTTACTGAACGAATAGCGGATGGCATGATAAGTGGACTGATATATTTCAATACGCAAGGCAATCACACAAGTACAACAATATTCATTAAAGGTGCGTAAACAATTCATTGAATCGCAGGTCTACGGCAACCTATTTGGAATTGACAAAAGAAACAAATTGTTATTCATTATACGAAGAAATGTTTATGACGATTATAGAAATAATTCGCTTGTCGAATGCGTGAGTTTTCCACGAAAATAAATAAATTAAAATCAAGTGTAATAATGTAATAAAGCGCGAACTTCTGAAATTCGTCAAAAGGAACCCTAAAACTTCATTGTTGGCCTACAATAGACCAGTGGTGGGACGCACTATCGCATTCTATTACAGAGGTGTGATGTTAACCCTACTTAGGGAGAGTTTTCCATATTAGAGTAATTCCCTTTTTAATCATTGAAGGGTAACGGTCGGTACCAATCTCTAGAAACTTGGCCTACATCTTGGTTGTCGGGGTTTAGGCCCCACAACCATCGACCTAGGTCACCGGGCACTGGCAACTATCGATCAATGACGTGATATATATACAACGGGGATAGCTGGGCCAAAGCCCTACCCAAATCGTGCCTGCTGAGGTGTTCGTTACCCAGAAACCTGGGATTCGGTCAAACCACGACGGCTAGCTCCAGGCCTTAGGATCCTTATGTAAATTTGCTTGCATTTACTCTGTAACCAACCAGAGACTGGGCAGAGAAGCTGTACGACTTTGTGTGTAAACGCTACCCGCTTTCTACAATGGTATTTTATGTTAGAAATCGACACCTAGGCTAAATGGTACTTTGTATAGAGTTGCGAACAGCAGCAGAATACCATCGAGTCAAAGCCAATCAAATTGGTTCCGAATTTCTCCCTACTACCCAATTTGTATTTGTCTAATTTGTGATTGGGCGGCTTGCCCATGAGACTTTCTTTTTCTAATCCTTTAAAGCGAGATGTGCAAAGGTGTCGATTTTTAAATGACATTAGGCTTTTGCAGTATAGACAAGTACAAGTGATGTAGAAACCAAGCGATAAACAGAATTCTATTGTATACACAGTCCCACCCCTGGCTGGTCGACGCAGTTGGGTGGATTAAGCCACAAACTTTCATTGTATCCTCAGTGTCGGTTATAAGCTGTGTTGTCTGCGCTGTCGATAATATTGGACCGAAAACGAGATTTTATACATTTCTGGGCAGAATTCTGAAAAATATGATGTATTCAAATATAAATAAGTTAATTTCTTTTCTATTAAATTGAAGTCTGCCAAATCTAGAGCTAATAACTTTTTCTAGAATAAACTACACCCAATAAAACGTAAATTCAATCATTTCAGGTTCACCTTTCCGAGCGAAAATAAAATAAATTACCGCTGCATCAAATGTCAATGAGTTAAAATGCAAACACATAGATAGTAGGAGCTTTGATTATAAAACCGCTTATTACTTTGAAGCGTAGCCTTATGACGCTGGGTAGATGTTACACTCTACCGCTTTACATAGTAGAATACCAGTAGTAAATAAATTATTTTTTAAATCTACTAGATTCTACAAATATAATAGATTTTATAGAAAATTCATTTGAAATATTTCTTATAACAAAATCACTTAACTGACATTCCTCATTTTTTAATAAATTAAATATGAAGTTAAAAAGAAAATAATCATACAGATCACATTGCTAACCATGAATTTTAACTGATACAGTGCTGTGAAAATTCGCTGTTTAGTGAGAATCACGCGGAAGGAAGTGAGATAAGAAGGAAAATTAATCAAAAGCATACAGACTTAATAAATGAAGAACAAACGAGAATTAATAGTTATTAACACGCGGTAAACATATAACATTATTAGACGATGTGAAACTTGCTAAGGAATCTCAGAAGAAAGTTCCACGAGGATATTGGTTGCTGCAACAGAACACTAAAAAGCATTGAAAAAATCATTGTACCGACGAAAGGAACAGAGCCTGGATTAGTTTTTACATTGCGAAAGATGATTTATTGAATAATGATAACAAGGACTATGGCCTAGTATGGTAAATAACACAAAAGTATTGGCAATCTCCGCATCACACAAATGTAATTAATTAATCCCGGACGGCCGCTTCGAGGATATGAATGATCCACATTCTCAACTGGTGAGCGAATGATCATTCGGTATCACTCGTATTCTCGAAACGGCCGTCCCCTGTTTCGCATTGCTGATCTAGAACCGTTCTGCTTTGTTGATCCATAACCGTTCCATTCCGCTGAATTGCGTCGTTCGTTGTATGACGACTCCGTAGTGCTAACTTCCACGTGTTGCTGATCTTCTATCCATCTTCGCGATTGAAGTTCCTGACCGCATAGTCAGCGAAACGTCAAGTAAAATATTAACTACACGACGAAAGACATTTCTACTATGATTTATTTAATTCACCATGATACCTTGCAATAGGACGTGGATGAAAAGATCGGATGGTTAAAGAATTTAATACGAAGAATAAAAGTATAACGCAGGAAATAAAACTGTAAAGCACGCCAGAAGAAGAAAAAGTGTGAAAAGGAAGGAATGGTAATGAAATCAATGATTCCTTAGTATTTAAATAGCCGCTGTGAATTTGATTGATTTCTAATCCCATATATGTGGCAATTATAGTTTACTAGGACCGCCTTACAAAATCTGTTGTGTTATAGGTAATCGGATAATGATAAATAAAGTCATAGAAATCCTACAAGATACGTGGCTGAAGTTAAAAAACTTCACAGTTTTCCGGAAAATCCGGCCACAGCCAAAGTCAAGAGGATGTGGAAAAAGCCACTCAAGGTCTAGAAAAGATTCTTACCGCTTGGATAGAACAAAGCAGCACAAACAAATGAAGTAAAGGCCTGCAGTTTGTTCAATTTATGAAAAATCGTGCTTATTATTCGAAAGAACCCCGTATAAGGCATCTCTGGTGTGGATCCAAAAGTTGGTTTAACAAGTTCCCCTTTAGTAAAATAAATAATACGTTCGTTACAGTTTGAAGATTTTGTAAAATATGGAACAAGGAACTGAAGAGCTAAACATGGAAAAGAGCCATAAAGAAAATTTCGAAAATGAAAACAAAGCTAATGGGGAAGGCCGTGAAGGCAATGCAAGCAAGAAATATATCATTTCACTTTGCACCGATTGCTTAAAACCGGTTCAAAATCCTCATTGCTTTTGTACTAGATGCGCTAACAACAATTGTTATAAAAGAATTTTCTATTTTGTTTTATTTATCCGCCCGTTCAAAATTATGTAATAATGTAATGCTAAAGAGTGAATGGATAAAAATAATTGTTGGGGTGTGATATGAAACCTCAACTTATATTCTTCGAACACAGCATAATATATTTGTTTAACTTGTTAACATTAAGTATATGTACAAATTTCTTTGATCTGTTACGTGAAGTAACATCCTTGAAAATTGTATAGGCAACATCTTTCACACATTAATATTTAAGTACTTCTAATAAAAAGATTATAATAATTTTTGAATCAGAACTTTTTTCCCTTTAATAAAAGAGGTGATGGCCCAAAGCTAGTAAATTGAAATTTACTAAAGCATTTTGTATTTGAAACAGTTTTTACTATTTTACGTTCAGAAAAGTTGCGGTGCCCTAGGTATATTATTTTACCTTAATGTACTGTTTGCGTTACACTCTTAACATTAGTACAACCCTAATTACGCAATATATCGAATAGATGAAATTTGATGAGAAATTGCGTATCGTAAGATAGTTAAGCGTGTTCTTATTAATATAATACATTGTATTACTTACGTCTAGTACCACGTTACTATGATGGTGTAATTTCAAAGAAATATAACAATGGGATTTGCCATTTTTTTCAATTTTTTTCAATTTTCTAATAATGTGCCACAGCTGGATTTATATGTATATATAAAAGTTCAATTGTACAAATCATTAGAAAATTGTTATGAAGAGCTAAGCATTGTATGCGTATGTATAGTTGTCGATTTGGAAACGTTAACATTTATTAATCTAACAAATTTCAACGCAGACATTGTTTACCAGAAAAAATTTTGTTGAAGAAAGTCATCTGTTTATTTGGTTGCCTAACTTTCGTCACAAGTGTCGGAAATGCTAAAGTGGACACAAGACCGTTTGACGCTATAGTATTTGCTGGCTAGAATATACATACGTATGTAGTTTGCTACTTAATTTTGATACAAGTTTGTACATAAAAAGTTTAGAGTTGAATATTGGCTCTGTTTTAACCACCAACTTCGAATTAACAATTATTGAAATACACATATATATATATACATACACACTGTGTAGAATAAATTCAATACAACTTTTAATAAATAGAAATATTCTAACATGCCAGTTTAAAATTTTGGTTCGCCATTGCTTGATTTACATTACAACTCTCGGTTTGTGTGGACCTATTATTTTAAACAACATATTTTTTTATAATGATAGCAAGGACTGTGGCGTAGTATGGTAAACAACACATAAGTATCGGCACCCTCCGCACCACACAAGTTTAATTTATTATATAGTAATATAATAATTAGTCCGGGACGGCCGCTTCGAGGACACGAATGGCCCTCATCATCGACCGGTGACCGAATGGTCATTCGGTCACCGGTTTCATTTTTATTATCGATTTAAGCAAAAAATTCTTGTTTATGTAGAAAAATGGAAAAAAGTGAGTTTCGAGCGAGAGAGTATATTTAAAAGACTTAACATCGAAAGAGATAAAAGCTGAGTTGGAAGAAGTTCATGGCACATCTGCTCCTGTGTTAGCAACTCTTTACAATTAGGAAAATGCGGTTAAACGTGGCGGTACATCCACAAAGGATGAACATCGTTCTGAACGTCAAGTGGAAGTGACTACGCCCGATATGATCGAAAAAATCCACGATATGGTTTTGAATAATCGACGAACCAAAGTGCGCGAAATAGCTGAGGCCGTAGCCATATCGCAAAGTACAGCGTTTTCAATTTTGCACGAAAAATTGCGTGACATCGACAACAGTATTTCTGTTTGACTTACTGTTCATGCTGATCGCTTGTGGTCTACCACTCCACTTGTTCGATAAATCAGAATTTAGACACTTCTGGAGTAAATACAATCCCGATTGGCAGTTACCAAGTCGAACAATCTTACGGAAGTATACGCCATCTGTGCGCGAGGATGTGGAAAAAAGAATCAAATCAGAACTGCTTCGGCTATGTATCGACGAAATCACCAATTGTAAAAAGCAATCTATTATGCATGTTATACTACGTATACTAGAGCCTTCTAAAACTATATTTACAATAATATTAGCGAGTAAAAGTATAGAAAAAAAACAACTACAAAGGTGGTGCACGATACTTTAAAATGATTTCAAGTCTCGCTAACTCAAGTGTTGATGTTCATGAGCGATGTCGCCAGGACAATGCTTAGTGTAGGCCGTTCCCTTAAAGAAAATAGTGGAAGGTTTGTATATGTAACATGTATAAGGTTCATGGTTTACATATTGTGACACAAATTATTAAAGATTCTTATCCAAAAGTAGATGCACTAATAGAAAATACGAGAAAGGTGTTTTTTAAATTTAAGCGTATTCGACAAATTAACGTACAGTGTTCCGGTATTCCCCAACTACTACAGCCGATTGTTACACGCTGGGGTAGTTCCTTATTATTCAAAATATCATCAAGAAATCAAATCAGTGATTCTCGATTTTAATACTAACGAAGCAGCAGCTAATAAGGATAGTCAGAAACAATTCCATGATACTTCCGTAGAAGCTGATGTAAAAACTATTCATGACAATTATGGTGGTTTACATTACGCTATAGAACAATTGCAAAATACTTACAGTTTGTCATAACGTCGCGTCTATTTCATCTAATGCTCGATAAGAACCAAGTAACGCCACTTAAGATTTTAAGTGATTTTTTACAATTATGAGCGATTATTTATGATATTATTCACTTTCTGCTACTGTAATTACTAACAGTAATATAACTATACTTATGCATATAAATGTTAATGTCATTATTAATTTATAATACGCATACAAATAGCTCACAAACATATCACGCGATCCCGGACATAACCGACAAACCTATTCAATTCTCTATGCCCGGTGACGTTGGTATAAGTAGAGTAATACCAACTCTAATAATATCATATCAGTAGGGTTTCTTTTAGGCGATTCTTAAAAACTAATTTTTTTATATAATACATTTTTATACTTTTATGGTACCCAAATTTTGTTTCTTTTGGCTTTAATTTTAATAATAATTGCACATTTTCGAAAGGTCCCATTTACTCAGCCTAATATTTTTATTTGCCCCGGGAAAGTTTTTTGAGGTTTATTAAATTATTACAGTATGTACAAAGTCGTAATGTAAGCTGCAATGCTTACGTTACGGATAGATGGTGTTATTCGCACGAGTTATGTTATACCATTTTTAAAAACAACCCTCAGGACTGACAAAGCGTTCGACATGCATGTCTAACCGCGAGGGTACCACATGTGTCGTCCGCACGTGACCTCACAGTCCACTGCACAACATCTTCTCTAGTATATTAGTGTTTAACGACTTTTAAACTTAAACACCTTGATTCGTGTACAGTTGGACAAATTCAAGGTATACTGTGTACATATTTTTTTTTTACTAATAACAAGTTCTAATTATGTTAAAAATTAAGCACTTTTCTTATTATTATTTGTTTTATAATTGTCATAGTCTTGATTTTATTGTTGAAGGTATTGAAATATTAATACTAATAACACTGGACAACAGCCAAAACGTATCTAGAATAAAAATCGACTTAATCCTACTATTTTTGGTGTGCTGAAATCGAAAATAAACTTATTTTTTTAATATTAGTTCAAGTTTTAGAGATACGTAATATCATGTGTCCCTATATATTAACATTGTAACCGCATGTCTGCCTTGTACTGAACAGCCCCTGTATACAAACAAATGAGAAACGCCACTATCGCGAATATTATGAAATTAAGTAGAGAACCCGAATCTTCTCGAATATTCTCTAAAAATCTAGAAGCCAGCTTTTCAGTACCTGCATCAGAAATTCCCAAAGCTAAGTGAGGCAAAAATGAAAGAAGGTATTTTTATTGGGGACAGATTCGAAATATTCTGAAAGACGAGCACTCTAATAGATATTGAAAAAAAAAATGCTTGCTATGACTCACCTCGTGGTCACTAATTTCTTGGGAAATAAAAAACCTGACAATTACGTTACTCTTATTGAAAATATGCTGTCATCGTATCAAAAAATGGGTTGCAATATGTCTCTAAAGATCCGTTTCCTCACACCTAGACTTTTTTCCTAGAAATTGCGGAGCTGTAAGTGATGAGCATGGCGAACGCTTCCATCACAATATATCAACAATGGAGAAAAGTTATCAGGGAAACTGGAATGCTTCCATGCTTGCCGACTACTGTTAGACTCTTGTTAGAAATGCTCCAGAAACAATTCATAAAATTATAGCAAAAAGGCGGCGCATTTAGTGACTCTAAAAGTGTAAAAGTGTCTATTTCTTATTGTTTTGTTTAACGTAAAATAAAAAAAAAACTTGTTCTTGAAAACTGCACGTAAGATATAACAAATAAACTAAAACTTGTTGTCCAGTGTAATTAGATACATTACTGCTGTTGCTCCTGGTATATGTTGAAAGACGTAAGTCGTATAACAAAACGATGCCTACATTATGTTATCGCTTTGTATATCTACCCTGGTGTTAAGTTCCTTCGTCAAAAATGTAACCAGCAATTTTTGGGAAAGTTTTACGTGTTGACGTCCTAAGAAAGCCATTAATAAAATTTCTCACGGACTGTAAAATTGTTAGTAAAATTTCCAAAAACCTGTAATAAGCGTTGTTCGAATACCGTAAATCTCAAACAACTACATGCAATTTCACTTATATTATTCATACAGACACATTATTCACATACAGGGCATATACAGGATTTCGTTGAAAACGAAGCTATAATCATTTTCAATCCTCTTGACACGGAATTATTCGCTTTCAAAACACCTTTTCATAACAGACAACGAAGAGACTGAAAAACCTCCCAACGACAAATAACTGTATTCAAGTTACAATTTTAGGTTGAAGATTCGAAGTACGAGTATATTCCGTATATTGTTATTAAAGTGTACTTTCTAAATCTACGTAAATATACATCGTATCGTATATAGGAATATAGTGCTTGTGCTTTCTTTAATGTATTTGATTTATCCCTTCTCTCTTTTGTAACGAACTAATATTAGAAAATGAAGTAAAAGAATCTAAAGGATAAAGGTATAAAAACAAATTAATAACAGAAGGATGCCAGAACAATTAATTAAAAATTTTATATAGAAGAAAATGGCAAAGAAAACATTTGTGGGTGTACTACAAACATTGAAAAACAAAGTAAAAAAATAAAACAATACAGTTTGACAAGGAGTGTGAACAACAGTTGAAGTAAAGGAAAATTGTTATGTTGAAACGAAACACAGAAAAAATTAAGAACTATAGATATTAAAACAACAAGAAGTGATTTCCTTAAAAATCAGTTATTAAGTATTGAAAGGAACTATACTAGAATCCAAATCAGATAATTTTATCTAGCAATTAAATGCCAAAAATAAAATGAACAAATGAATCCAAATATAATTAAGGATGAGTATGATAATAACCAAAAAAGAATGTACCGATGGGATGTCTATTTTACAAGTGCATGAAACGGAGAAAGGTCAGAAGATGAACAATGTATTCCATATAGGAAGAATTAAGAACCGCATAGAGTTCCCAGCTGGAGAAATTATGGAAACATTCTAAAAACACCGAAGAATGGAAAACACGCGGAAAGAACGAAAATGTAGTACAAACGTTAAAGGAATATTGACAAAATTTGCACAACCAAATGACCTTGCAAAAGACTTATGGAAAAGAGGAAGTGCTAATACAACGGAATAAGGGTATTTTGCTCACTTATCAATTTGTAACAATCACAAAGTAGAAATGTAAATAAAGTAACTCTTCGTTGCTGAGTATTCGTTACTCGCCGAGAATCGAAGTGATAATTACCAACGCAGAAAAGTATTTGATACTTTTAAGAACAGTTACCGAAATCGAACTTCATGTTCTATCAGCATCATATCAGGACTCGCATTTATAGAACATACAATGAAATATATGCATATACTGACGATTCTAGCCCTCTAGAGCAGAGTAAAATTGGGGGCACTTAACATTCTAATAACAGAAACTCAAATTCAGCGCGCTCAACAATTTCGAAATTTTGTACGTATGAACGTAGTACAAGTTTAACATGCAACAAAATTTGTTGGAAAAAGAATTGCAAAGGAAAACGATACCAAAATGCATAAAACCTTTGGAAGCCTTCTGAAGAAGCTGACAGTATGATCAGCAAAACATCAAGGATAAACTTGTTCTACATTCTTTAATACTTCCTTCCCTATTTCCAAAGTCCTTGGATTTTGTATACCATAATATTGGATTCTCATGATAAATTAATTATTTCTTTTATATTTTTTTCGGTACCAAACTTTCTGTGTGCCAATTTAGCTAAACAACTCTTCGCGTCCGTTGTGCTGTCAAGGGAAATACCTAAGTCTGGCACCACCAGGTACCAGGTACCTGGCGATGCTTACAGGATTTTGCGTCTGTTCATACGCGTAATACACATTTCGGGAGCTTTTAGCTACTACGTCGTACACAGTAATGTGCAGTTAATTACAGCGCATCATAAGAACTATCGCTATTCAAGGACAGGATTCGAATTGTTGACTCATAAGTAGAGCGCAACAAGTCGATTGCCTAGCAGTAGCGTCATTGCGTTGGGTTAACCGAAATAAACGTGCGCGTGCACAATATAGTACCGAATATGATTAATGGCTGAAAAGAAATCCGAAAGTGAGGCCTTTAATATCTGTATCATAGCGTACGTTTTTACAGTGGTATTTTTCAGACCCGTCCTTTGCGGCGTATTCATCTGCTTATACGTTCTACATTTAGCGATGTAATATTCGCGTACTTAAAGTGGTCTTTGAATTTGTATAATGGATCTTCCGCAACGCTGTTGTTAAAAAGATGGCGTAATCTAGAAAAATCGACATTTTTACGTAATATAGTATTAAATTTTTCTCAGACTGAAACACTTCTTTCGTCATCTAAAATATGTTGCACTGTTTGTACGTAGTCAACAATTTCACACAAATCCCGTAAAGACGACGAAGTGTTTTGCAATTTTTTTATTGCGTCGGCTACTGGAACGTAATTGTCGTTAATAGTTTTTAATTCTGCTGTAACTTGAGGATTTTGGAAGTGCATTTGACTTAGCTTCTTTAGCGTCCAGTTGTTAAATCACTAATTTGAACTTGTCAACATGTTTGAAATAATAGAATGCTGCTTCTAACCATGTACCCCATCGTATAAGAATTGGCTGCGGCGGTTCCGGTATGTCAGGGCACTGTGACCAAATAGCCAAGTACGTTTCGCTGATTTAAGACAAACTACTTTCGTTTGGGCTATTAGTTGACTCACATCGGGATAGCAATTTCGTATAGCGTCTGCTACAAGGTATAAAGCATGAAGCAGACATGTTATGTGCAGCAATAATTGACCTGTGCGACGCATAACCGCGGCAGCATTGGTAACCATTATTATCATTTGCTTTAGCGAAATTTCAAAGTTGTCTAGTGTTCTAACTAATTCATTAAGAACAGCTTCGGCAGTATATCTTTGCTGTCTTTTACAGGCTAGCAAATAAGGGTGTGACGCTCCTTTCAAGGTCATTGTCGATACTATGGATTTTTTTTGTCTGTAGTTTCATCTATGGTTAGCTACATCCGTTCATTTTTTACTGCGATTTTCACATAATTTTCAATCTTCTCGTTCACTGACGACAAATACCTACATAGCGTTCGTAGACTTGGTAGTTTCCACGTTGGATTGTATTTCTTCCAAAACTGACGAAACATTGTTTGTCGTTAAATCACATAGAAATTATTTATACGGTTTCCTTCCCGTTTTTTTAAGTTTGTGTGTTGGGCATATGATTTCCAGCATGATAAACTTTTATCAAATTAAAACCTAATTTCTTTACCATTACATATTAAGTGTTGAAATTGCTAAATACGTGTTTACTCTATTAGCAAGCAGACAAGTTGATGCATTTCTACGCATTTTTAAAATTTTTAATGCTTTCCGTTCAATTCCCACACTTATCCCCCCAACTTCTCGCGATTAAACATCACTGGAAGGCAAGCGAGAATGTTGCACTCTAATCATAAGGCGTCACATTCATAAGCAGAACATCTTACTACCAGGCTACCGAGCCGTAATGTAGTTGTTATAACAATGAACGGTGATGGATTAACTTTGCCCGATTTTAGCGTCTTCAATGCGGAATAATGGAATTAAGTAAGCCTTCATATACATTGGCTTCCGCCACTTTTTAGAAAGTGATTTTGTTCTGTAGTGGTTAGCACGTCTGTTCGGCAAACGGGAGTCGAGTCAGATTCAATTCCTTACCGGGGTTGAGACTTGTTCAAATATCTAATTACGTCGGAAATATCAAGAAAATCACGGATTTTAAGTAGGCATAAGTTGTGTCCAAAATCAGATTATAATCTTCTATTGACGCACTGTTGTATGCATATTTTAATCCACTCAGTTTTATATCCTCATAATTGGGCGGCATCGTTGCGTAAATTACAGATAAGCCTGTATATGAGACAATAAATCTGATGCAATTTGCTTTTTCATAAAATCCATACTTAAACCGCCAATCCAATTATTTAACGTCAAAATAATTTTTTTAATCTTTCAAGACCAAAATTTAGCGTTATAGTTAACGTTATTATAGGTAATCGTTCTCAGAACGATAATATTAAAGTTATCAAGAGCGCCATTAAATTTCCATTTTTGTCATTTCATTTTGTATGCATTTCAGAAACGTATTCGGGTTACGTCCAGGAATATATATCTGAAGGGATAAAAAGGGAAGGCCCTACAATTATCATCATATTTTGAGGGATAATGAAAATTAAAAACAATGATATCATATTGATTTATTGTAAGCCGTAGGAAACGAAAGACGATGATTTACGACGCAATTTCTTTACGATGTTTTTAAAATTATAAAATTATTACATTTCAAAATGAAAATATAGTAATATAGGCATACAAGGTTAACTTATTGGAGCAAAATAAGCAAACATACAGCGTATATCAGAAGGACTAAGGGAGAAAACCACGGAAAATAATTCAACTTCGCGAATCGTACATCGGGAACGTACAATGCGCTTTAGCCCCTGCATTTGTTCTCGGTGAAAGCAAAATGTGCGTTTTGAAACTATTTGTGTAGGCGTGTGTAGCGGTGTATGTATTTCTGATATAATAAAAGAAATGTTTACAGTTAAACCCGTGTCCTGCATTTGTATTGCGCGGCTACCATGAAAGCAGAAAACAAAACTTTTTCGCGCCACTGTTCCTAACTGCTGACCCAAAAGTTTAAGGCGAAGTAGTTACCTATAAATTGAATTACATGTGTTAAGCGTGTTAAGACGATTTCGTAGATGTATCGAAATGGCAGGCAGGAATTTTGGATATTCACCGTAGGTAGGTGAATAAGTAGATAGCTATTAATTATTGTAACAATTCTATAATAAAGGTGATTAAGTATCCCAATTGTTTTGTTTTTAGAGTTTTTTAAAGTATATTCTGTTTAAAATACCAGTAGGTGCCTGCTTCGCTACTTACCGATCATAAATACAGATATGCTTTTGAAAGATATTTTATAACGTCTACTACAGAAGAATTTGGCTTGCTACCATTTACACAGTGGACGCAATTTTACAATTACAGAAAATGTGGTGGACATGTATGTGCCGTCTGGCTTCATTGGCTTTCATGATTGACGAATTTGACATATGAATGTAAAATACATCTGCTTGTTATGGATATAAACTACTAGAGTTCCAACTTAATCTTTTTTCTGTAAGTAATCAATAGGTACTGCGTATATTGATATATACATGAGTCTTAACCTTCTGGAATTGTAAATTGTAAATCGTAAAATTACGCTTGTTTTCTAAACAGTAGGAGCTAAAATTTTCTGGACATTATTTTTTTATTTTAAAGGCAACAACCTGTACATTATTACGTATTCAGTTTCACCATCTAGGAATAAACCAATGTAATATAGATTTGAACAGATTTGAGATATAGTTTCGTCGTCAATCGCCTAAACTGAGTTATATTTATTTCCATCCAAAAGTCCGAAATACAAATACATTTTACTGTAAAGTTTTACAAGAATAAATTACGTACTTGCTTGGTTCTATCTAAATATTACGTTAGAACGCATTCTAAATACAGTATTGAATACCAAACTTTGCCAAATTCAAATACCAATAGAAATGGCATTTTTTAAACAGCACCGTCCACTGTATAGGACATTTACTAACGTTTTTGTACAACGATGCACATGCCTAACACTGAAACCAAAAGCTAAAAACAGTTAAACGCGAGTCCCTGTATTTGGATATCGTTTCTGGCGTTATAATATTATTATTATAACGCCAGGGATTTGAAGGCCTGGATTACTATGACCTCACATCCCCCAACAGGTTTCGCCAATTACAGAGGCCATCGCCCGGCCATGATTTATTATTACTTTTGCGCCTGTAAAGCGTGTTAAGATGTTTACCTTCAGTATTTATCAAATATAGAGCAAGGGAAACCTTACTCTGAGAGTGTCGAGTCCGTGTTTCCAACTCTTCACTTAGGTGTTACTATCGTTTGGTTACCATGACAATAGTAAGAAAAACATCCTGACATTGCTGGTCTTAACTGTTACCTTAACTGTTGATTCCAAATTTCAAGCCTAAGTACCTATTTGCAAACAAAATTACATCAAAAGTGTTAATATATGTGTGATAGCTTGAAGACAAAATTGTAAATAACTTTGAAAGAAGAAAATAAATGCTTGGTTCGTTGGTTATCGATTGCCCTGTATCGGAAATATGTACTTTTGATAGATGCTCCACCAGAAAATTTTAACTTAGCCTATTTGCAATTTTATAAGTGAAAAGGTTGATCCACATGTATGTAATTGTTGATAACAAAATGATAAAATGTTAGACTAAACGTTAGTTTGCAAAGAGTATGCATGTGTTTTAGGTTAATCAATTTTGTCGAAATAGAAAACTTTTTTGAAACTAGAACTATTAGTGTGGGCAACCCATTTAAACATAGGAACGATTTTTATAAATAGTTGTAATAGTTACATCATGTTTTAATTAGTTTATTGTAAAGTAACAAATCTAGTACGTAGCACCCTACAGAAAGGATCGAAATAATAAACTCCAGACGGTAAACAATCTCGTCGCGTCACAGATTATTGTCGGATCTTAAGAAGTGTCATTTACAAACATTTAAAGGCCACTTACTACCTGACACCTTTTATTGACCATCGATCGACGTCTGTCCCAGCGGAAAGAATGAGCCAACAAAAGTTCATTCAAGAATTTGTGAAAAACACAATAAACACATTTAAAACATTACACTTCGCAAATGTGTTGAGAGGGTCGAGCAGGTATAATTGTAAATAGAAATTGAGATTATGCTTCCTCTATCCTAACTTTGGACAGAATAACACTGAAAATAATTTGTTTGCCGACTATTAGGACGGATATCTTTAGCTAATGCGGTTTTTGTATTCCCAGCAGCGATTGTCTTCTTCCTGTAATAAAAATGTATAACTTTTCTTAATTTGGTAAAAAAATTGTAGAGGCGTATTTATCGGACTTCTTCATATAATTAGAGATGCAGTTAATACTTTCTAAAAATATTACTATCTTGATGTAATCTTTATCTTCAGTATTATGCAGAGAAAGGCAGATTAATATTAACATGATTGTTATAATGTAAATTGCTTCATAATTAGGAAATGAAGAAGAAATGAAGAAACCCAGTTGTGTGATAAAATACACACAATTTTGTTTATGTCCACGTATTCAACGAATGCGTATACATGGAAAGAAAATTAGTTGCAGTGTGAAGATAAATCCCTCAAGTACGAAAAATAATTAGATGATAAAATAGTACCTTCGGATGAAGATAACAAATATAAAAGAATGCTGTGAAAATTGTTGCTGGATGGTAATAAGGACTGTATAGGACTGACATAGATTCATAGAAATGTTAACCAATGATATGTTAAGAATCTACAGAAACATAATGTTATGGCAGATAGTTTCAACTTATACTGTGTGAGGCAGAATGATGGAATAAATATTCCTTAAATTTGATGCGATTTGCTTTGCCAAGAAATGCTCGGACGGGTTCATTTTATTTTTTTTTTAAATAAACATTCTTGTATCAATTTTAAATTTCCTCTATTTCTGATTTTCATGTAATGACGTAATGGACAATTCTCTTAAATTATAAAAAACGATTTTTTGTTTATTTGGATAAATCAAAAAATCAATAGTTCCATCAAAATGTTAATACCTCATATAACAACAATAAAAGTCATTTAAAGAGTGGAAAACATAAATTTTATTAGATTGAAATTGGCGACTCCGTGTGAATTCATACCAAAGGAAATGGATAAATGGAAACTATGATATTTGTACGGTTTACCTATTCATTCATTTATCCACTTCTATAAGCTTTATTAGTAACAAAATGCAAATGGTGTTATTCAAGAAATGAAATTATTGTTTTCTTTAAGTCAAACGTTGGAAAGAAAAACTTAGTAAAAAGAAAAGATAAGTTTTTACGTATCAATTAAAAATGCGGAATAATCTGATTTATACACTGTTACACGCCAAATACTGGCTATTCTTAATAAAAATTATTTGTTTCGGTTAACTAAGTATGTATCATTTAAGCGAAATTCGATTGATCATTTAGCCAATTAAATGATCTACCAAGATAACAAAATCGGGAGTTATCATTTGTCAAGTGGAGGAAACTTGAGGTCGATCAAAGATGTTTACGTTTGAAAGATATAACCGTGCATTTCTTCGAAAAACAAATTCCTTCAAAATGTGATGCACAATACTTGGAGTAATATTAAATAAATTTTAACACTCCGAAAGTCCGTCCTGGGACACCTTTGAAAAATTTACTTTTTTATTAGACAGTGTAATGCCTTTGGAAATCACACCTCTGGAAACTGTATCCATCTAAAAAGCGCGTTATCTTAAGGTGCAACTCATATAATTCTACTTCTAAAAGACTACGTCTTGCATAGTAATATCTGATTTCAGTTAGTAATCATTGCTTTTTAGCGTGATTGATGATACTAAGTGAGTTTTTGCAGTTACTCGAAATGTTAGCTTTCATAAATTTTGGAAAAACACTATGTTTTTTTTACAGGGTTTAAGAAGTAAGATATCAGCTTGAATTAACTTAATTTTGGTACTCATTTTACCAATCATTCGATTACCGATTGATGATGAGGACCAGTCGTGTCCTCGAAACGGCCGTTCTGGATTAATTATTATATAATTCATTATATTATTAATTATTATATTATTTATTATATTATTAATTATTATATTATTATATAATTAACTAAACTTGTGTGTGATACTTATGTATTGGTTACCATACTACGCCACAGTTCTTGCTATCATTATTTATTATTTAGTATAATGCCTATACAGGATAACTTCGTACGAAGCTTTAAATTGGGTAGCCGTTGAAGAGGTAAAAATCTTGTTGAGTATGAATGGAATGAGACTTCATTTAAAACTGAATAAAAAATACAAAAAATACAAATTCTAAGTTTCTTTATATTTGAATTGTGGCATCCTATTTTATCCTATTTTAATCCCTAATCGATGGCTAATTTTTGAATCGAATATTAAATTTAGAAATTTAATTAATTTAATTGATTTTCAAAAGAAAGTTGAACTTATGTTTTATTTTGGTTAATTTATTTAATTTTCGGTACCAGTGTGTTCAAATTTATATCCAGAAGCCTTTCCCAATCTTGCCAACCCAGGTTCGAGTAGTAAAATTTATTTAATAGGGCGTCCAAATGTTACTACTGCTGAGTATAAGCATATGAAGTGTCTTTTAAGCCATTTGTGTTTGTTTTTCCTCCATTTTTACCCTTCGGAAAAGATTGCAATATATAGATAAAATAAATAAAGACTGTATCATCACATCATATGATGTATGTATGTAAGTTCATATTCATATGAAAAGTTGTCTACGGTCATGGTTTGCTTACAAAGATTTGAAGAATAGGACATTACGGATGCTCGTCGAAAGAACGCTATTCATTTAGGTTGTTTATCGCTTCGCTTACTCTTTACTTGCTTAACCCTTAGCTTTTCTACCTTTCACAGGAAAGCTATGTTGAGGGCGGCATTTTCTATGTTTCTCCATCTATTTCTGTCTCCTGCAAGCTTCAGGAGTTGAAGGATGAAGCTGTGCGAACTTCATCCTTCCAAAGATTTCTACTTTTTCAAGATTCAAACGCTTGCTTTAATCTTTTCCTTCCCATTCTCATTATATGCTCTAGCCATTCGAGTTGTGCTTGTTCTATTGATACCTATATAGGGGCGATGTTTACGTTTTCCTTGAATATTTTGTATTGTATGGAATTCTATCTCTTCGTCTTTCCTCTTCCATTCCATTCCATTTAAAATTTTGTTCGTCAACTATATATATACCCTACTTGTGTTGCCTTCCATCTTTTTCCTCTCTTCTTCAGCTCCCTATCTAGTTACTTTTCGTACTCCCATTTCGTTTCTTGTTAGATCTGATTGTATATCCAGTATTTCTAGCAAAGGGTAGACTGAAGAGTTTCAAGTCTCACATTAAAAATATTCTGCTAATTGCGCATGCGTTAAAAGACACTTTTGAACATTTTAACCACGTTGGACTCAACTCTTATTGTCATTTGTGTTAGTTTCAAAAGTAAATTCCTTACGCAAATTAAAAGCGAGATGGACGTTGTTTACGCGGATTCTGTACCATCATTTGTCACAGTGAAATTTTTTAGCAGCTGAAATTAAACGTCGACGATAAATGTTCGGAACGACCAAAAACTGCACTCAATACCTATAATATTGGAAAAGTTCGCCAAATGGTGCTAGATGACTGTTGGATTAAGAATAGGGAGATACCAGGGCCTGCGGGCATCTCCAAAGGACCTTTTTTTATCATATATTGACTGAAGATTTGTGTAGGAAAAAGTTAAGCGCTCTGCGTACCGCGCTTGCTCAGGATCAAAAACGCATTTGAATGAATGTTTCCAAACTTCTCTTGAAGCAATTTTGGCGTTGGATAATAACTGTAGATGAAATTTAGATATACTCCTGAAGCCAAGGCATAGCTGAAACAGTGTACCGCGAAGGGTGAATTGGCCTCGAAAACGGCAAAGACTGTTCATTTAGCCGAGAAGGTGATGCCGATTATTTTTTGGGATAGTTATGGAATTGTGTTAATCAACTATATTAATCTCTTTACCAAAATGAAGATAGTAATTCGAGAAAACGGACGCATTTGAATAAGGAAAGTTTTGTTCCACCAGAACAACGTACCGTTTCACATTTCTGTAGTCGCTGTGGCAAGTGTTCACGAATTGGGGTTCAAATTAATAGATTCCCCGCCCTGTTTACCATTTATTGCTCCTAACAACCACTTCTGACTTTCAGGCTCAACGGTTTGCTCGGAGAACAGAGATTTTCATAAAATGTGGAAGCCATCGCATTCGTAAACGCTTAGTTTGCAGAACAAGATGCCAACCACTATTTTCAGGGATTAAAGAGATGGTAGGGTGTTACTGAAACCTTTCTAAACTATTCTTGTACAATGTGATAGTAAGAAACGTATTCCAACGAGGCTTTTTTTGTTTTTTACATTGGTTACAACTACGTCTCACAATTAAATCAAAGATTGAAATATCAAATGACGTTTCACAATTCAAATTACATTTGATATTTATTGAGACACCTTATAAACTTTAAAGCATGTTTACTACAGAACACCAAAACTTTATCAATGATAGCTACTTTCGTTCTGGATAAAAGCAACAGAATGGCGAATTGTCTTATTTCGTCCAGAGGAAACCGTTATGTTATGATATATTCTGACAAGGTTGGTGTTTGGATAGCAACTTCACGGAGAAGAATTATTTTTCCACGAAACGGTAAACGCAGAAAGATATCGCTATAACTTATTGTAACCTTTTCTACACCAGTCACGATGACAAACTAATGGATGAATGTTTTCAAAAAGACAATGTTACACTACACTACAAACAATGAACCTTTTACATGAATATTTATATTCAGTACCCAAAAAATACAGTTTTTTTAAAATACACCGCACACACTCAAGATCTTAGGGAAGCAATTTAAAACGATAGTGCCTCAACATCTCGCCAACGCATGTAACAACATGAAACGACGAGTAAGGATTTGTATTGAAGCCGAAGTTCACTTTTAACACTAACCATAATTGTTTGCTACACTTTTCTTTTACTTTTACTTGGAAGTAATTCTTTTGTTCTGCTAGCTTTATTACTATTGCACATTAGCCATTTGTGCTTTAAACAGAAATGTATTTACTTACATCATTAATGTCAAGCATGTCAAACGTAATTTGAAATTCTAATCTTGATGTGACTTAAATAAGTTGTTAACTGTAACAAATTATGTATAATATGTACTTTACACAAAATAATTAAGTTCAGAAACTACTTAATTTGCAAATCTTTATATAAGATGTCTCTATATGTGTAGTTAATTAAGATATATGTGTGTATACAGTAATGCAGTATGAGCAGATGTTCACAGTTATCCAAGAGACACAAAAAAAATTTAGAGATTCCACAGAGCTTTGGTGTAAAATACTCAAGCGACATTACAAATGCAATTCAATCAATTATTTAAACATTATTCTTGACAAATGAAGAACTAGCGAACAATATAAATTCATTATATCGTACTACGTGTGCAAAAATTACTTAATTGAAGCTTGTTATTTGTTATTCCATATAGGGGAGACATTTATGTTGATACTGCCAAATAAGTATGATGTAAAGGTATTCGTTATACAGCAAAGTTATTACTGACAAGCATATACAAAAAATAAGTATGCGTTAAAAAACTATCTCAATCGTCACACATTTCTCCATTTAATACACGCGCCGCCGATAAGTTATTTTTCGATATGAACATTTTTTTCTGTAAATTCCTTCTCAGACCATCGTATATACGCATGGTTATCTTCAAATTAGTTTTTGATTTTAATTGTGGGTGCCGTTGCGGTGAAGACAGAAATGAATAGCATAAGAAAGTCCATCCAGGATCTTTGATTTAATAGTTGATTCTCGTTATATTCGTGTGAACTTCCATCAATATTCCTTACACTTATCTATCTTGATTTTTGAGATAATTCGAGATCTGTGCGAGATGACGCTGTGTCATGATTCAAATTTTAAATCTTAAAAAACTATTTTTTACAAGATGGCAATCGAAACCGTTAGTTCATGCCATATCAAGGGTTTTTAATAGAACAGCCTGTATATTTCTACTTAATCTGATAGGGAAACTGTTATAGAATATTCTATGACATTTCTCATATTTAAAATGTATCATTCCTTAGTGAAGCTGCAGATAGTCGTTTGCTAAAATGCATACAATTCTGGGCTGCATTACTGCAAACTTTTGTTTTTCTAAAAGTATTCATTAACCATAATCGGTATAGTAGAAATGTCTTTCGGGTGATGTCGTGTAGTTAATATTTTACTTGACGTTTCGCTGACTATCCTGTCAGCTTCTTCAGAAGATTTCTAAAGACTGTCTTTAGAAATCTTCTGAAGAAGCTGACAGGATAGTCAGCGAAACGTCAAGTAAAATATTAACTACACGACATCACCCGAAAGACATTTCTACTATGGATTACGGTCGTGAAAGCCTACACTCAACGATAATCGGTATAGCTAAATTTATGCGTACAATTTCAACATCTATCCGAAATGAGTACCATTTTCCTTCATACAAACTATAATGCGATTCCTTGTATTTCTCGAACGTTTATTAACATTTCCGGAGCAATATTTTGTATATCCAGAAAGTTTGTTCATAAACATCTTTATTTATTTAATTCGCGAATTCGTTTACTATTATTATATTTCTTACAGCTGAACAGATCTTAGTGTTCCGCTCTTTCAACAAATTTATGTGCTTTATGCCGAACTTTAATCCACACTCGTCTGCTTTTTCATTTAGTGACTTGCACATCCTTTTCAACTAGTTAGATAATGTGTGTAGGGAAATTGTGACTACATCAAATGAATGCTAAAATTGTGCGTAAAAATGTAAACATCATGAACCAAACTTAACAACGACACCAACGATCATCTTGTAGAATCTAGTGCATCTAAAAAATTCTTTAATGCGTTGCCAAAACTCCAAGAACTACTCAATCGAATGAAATTTAAATGACCGCTGTAGCGCGCAGGGCGTTTAAGATATTGGCCGTTAAGGAAATAGTGGGATTTCGTAAAAAATTGAAATTATCTCGACTATCCCAAAAACTAAAATAGATGCGTATAGAGAATAATGAAGAAAGTTGACATGAATTCAAGGGAGGCATCCAAAAGCGAAATAATATTTAGGATGTTACACATAGAACACCAAACTTGTGTACTTTGTAGCGGAAACCTTTTCTTTAGGTTACTCAGGGAAGGAATTATTTTCCACCGACGTACCAGGTAGATGCGCTGTATGTAAGAGCGGCAGTATAAAACCAGAGAGTAATTGAGGATATTGAAAATTGGTTTGCCGCAAATAAGTTAAAAGTTAGTTGCAGCAAATAAATTAACAATAAGATACAAGAACTTACCTTATCCACCGTATACAAATACAAGTTGAGCATTGTTGCTGATTCCTATCTAAAGCAGATCTTTAGTAAGAAGACTGGTTTCAGACCTCTTTCCAATAATTATAATGGATAAAGCAACCAAAATGGCATGTTTTGTAGTTTTCTAGAACGTATGTTTTATAATAAACTGCTAAATAAACTAAATAAAAGAAGTAAAAAGCCCACTTCTTTATAAGTTTAATGCTAGATTGAACAGTCTTGCCGGAAGGACAGAATGTATTCGTGATCCTACCACTTGCACGATCAATTTTAGAACATTTCAGTTATACAAGCGAAACGAAAGAACACACTTATTGGTGTAGCCGAAAACTACTCGGTTGTTAGTTACAAGGGGAGTAGCCAGCAGCACTGAACCTCATACACAATCATCCTTCCAGGACAAAAAATATTTCAATAATTAAAATGCAAATATATAGAAGTGCTCGTGGTTTTCCGGGTCCTTTTCCTTCTTCCTCCAGTTCCATCAGGTTGATGATCTTCCTGGGGTCCTGGGTGTTTGGTTCTCGGAGTCTTCTTCCTGGACTCCCTCCTCGGTTACTAAAACAGAAAAATATAGGTTAGTAAGGTGTTAGTACACGCTATGGTGATACCTATGCCAGCCTACTCAGGTGATCGTAGGTGGTCTTGTGCCTCGATCCTGAAGGGGTTCTTCGGATGGTGGCGTTCTTCATTGCGGGATTCTCGCCATTTTAGTGTCTTCTGGAAGAAGTTTTTGTTGAGCCGTGCCAGGAATTTCTGCAGCCGCTCAGTCTCGCTTAGGTGTGTCAGTGTAGCCAGCGAGGTGCGAGGTGGTAAACAAACCTACAAACCCAATTGATAAATCTCGGGGTCCAAATACGTTTTTTTTTAACATTTTAATTTTAGTTTTTGATATATTTTCAAGATTTCATACCTACAATTTCATTTAAAATATTAAACTGTTTTGAATGTAAACGTCAAGGGTTTTTCTATTCAGTATAGATGTTAGAGAACCAAGTATGTAAATAAATAAGTTGCCGTAAATTCTGTTACAATGAAACTAAAAATTTAATTGGTTTTGAATGTAATGTTTGGTGATGCACGATTTTCTTCTGTACTGCTGCCCAAGAAAATGTGAAATTCAGATTTAATTCTTAGCGACAACAAAATTCGAATAATATGAATGCCGTTGGTCGTTTCGCCGCTGGCCGATTCGCGGCGGCTGTACTGCAAAACTGAATTTGCGATCACGTAATTCTGACAAGCAAATGATATTTGACACGGATAAGCTAAATATATCGTTCACAATATTCTAACAACTGTCAAATGAATTTTAAAAACGTAATTACGTTCGTGTATATGCTCGTCGCACGTTACGGATTCGGTTAGTTCAATAACGTCGACATTGTTACATGTGTAAGTCACAATATATGCTATGTTTCAATCGCTCGGTGGCGAATTGTTCCTGCGGCGAAATGGCGGCGGCGAACCGTCTTAGACCCATACATATACACGCACAATTTTGCTATAACTCAAATTGATTGCTTGTTTTATAATATATGCAGGCGCACGTAGGTATTTGGCTAGAAAGACACGAGCGCGCTTGTAAACCTGATTATCAACATTTGCAGGTCGTGATTACCATTCATTTTCAGAATTGTATTTGCTGGAGTTTTCATAAATTCTTCTCGTGTCAGTTGACTGTCCGTACTATGAATGTTCTGGAGAGTAGAATTAAAAAAAATGGCAATCTTGTCAAAGATAATACGCTAATATGAATATATTACCTCGCAAGGCAGAAGGCAACAATTAAAGTAGTTAAGCACCGAGTTTCTCATACTTGGTTTAAAAATTGTGAGATAATAGAACCAGAATCATTTACCTCTATTGAATTCTTCTTCCTAATGTAAATAGTTTAGATTATTTATAAAGTAATAAAAAGCCGTACGTAATATAGAACTATTGTTATTTTCAGTTTCTGAAAGCGATTACTTTTAGATTTTTTCATAATAAAATAATCTTATTTTAGAACGTGCTCCATTCTGCTATGTGTATATTCTTAAACGGCTGTACACAGAGTAGCTGGCATTTTGAGTCATGTTGTCCTCGTTTAATTGAGGAAAATCGTATCATATTCGTTACTGTATGTTTTCTACCATTGTAGGAGGTGTTGCGTAAACAATGTCCTTTTATAGTGTGCCATAGAAAAATAATAACACAAGAGATGAAATCTGGCGACCGCGGTGGCCAACTTCTTGGATCTTCTCTACCAATCCACCTGTTGGTAAATATTCCATTGTAGAAGCTGTCTTCCACCAGTAGTGGTAACTTATTTTCTAGGAAATTTCAATAAGTATCAGTTTTAAATTACTATTGAGGAAAAAATAACCTGCAACAGTCCTTCCCAAGATGCTTCTCCAGGAATATAGTGATGCCGTTTAGAAAATAGAGACAGAAACCGGAACACAGATGTTGTTTCGGGATTAGTAGCATAAACTGAGAGATGAAAAACAATGCTTGCAGCAATGTCGGCGGCGCCGGGTAGACAGAAACATATCCATGGGCTAGTGCCTTTCTCTTCTTACATTGTTTGTGCCGAAAGTGATTCCATCAACACCATGAGCTGTGTTCGTTATTATTTCTACGCACTATTTTCATGTGTATTTTTAATACACCATTGGTAAGCTTGAGAAATAATTTACATGTGCGAATACTGGGGCGTTCAGGCGTAACGTCACGTTGCGTTAAGTAATCCAAGAACTGCTTGAGATAATTTGGCATCTATATTTAGGTTTCTGCCGCTAGTTTCTAGACTACATTACTATATTTCTCGGCACTAGGTGGGGCCAGGAAATATTTCAGTGCTGTTTCTGGGGAGAGGAAAAAGCTGTTCGGGACAACGCTAGGCAGGCAGAAACAGAAACTTTTCTGAAATTATTTTTTAGTTTTTATTTAGTTTTTTTAGTTTTTTTTTTAGTTTTAGTTAGTTGTTTGGATTTCGATAAATGATGCACGACCTATTTAATATTCTGTACATATTTTTACATTATTCAACCTTAAAGCAGATAAAGCGTTAACCCCTAAATTGATAGCAAAAGCGTAACCTCACTGTACCCGTTTCCAGGGTGGGTCTTAAAATTGCAACTATTTTAACAAAATTTACAACACATCCAAAACGTAATTGTTGAAAGTGCACATAACCACGCATTATTGCAAAGACAATTTTAGTGTCTACCAGAATAATTGATAAAAATATAGCAATAGAGTAGATAATTTAAAGAAAAAATACTTTTCCAAACCATTGAATCACCCTGTCCATTTACCAAATAATCAAAATTAACAACAAGAACGTTGGTTAATAACGACAATACGCAAGCAACAAAGTTTAATTCCAATGTACCTATTTACGCATATCATGTATAGCCTACAATGTTTTAAAAACAATACACTTAATTAGATTCACAATCAAAAAAGCAAAAACGACAGTAGACAGTACCACTTTAAATTTTAAATTGCTGTATTTAACAAACAATAAAATTATCTTAACAATTGTTTTACGTGTAATCTATTCTTGTATTTACTCATAATTCACCTTTGTAAATTCTTGTGTTCAGTTGCTACGATTACGATTTTAATAAATATTCAATAAATTGCTTTATATTAACTTCTACATTAAATGAAAACCGTCATTAAATATTTATATCCATGTATATAACTAAAACTAATTTCAGGTTAATTAAGCTAGTACTATAATCTAATATATATCAAAGCATTAATAAAGAGATACCAATTAATAGAGAGATAGCAAATGCCATTTTATAGGAATTTAATCAAAATTTGAAGTGGTAATTTCAAAGTAAGCTATAAGTGTAACAAAGAATATTGCTAGATGCAGCATTAACAGATTCGGTTTTTTTTGGTTTTATGGAAAACTGTTTAAGAAGACAGCGGCAAATTGTTTCTTTTGATTTATGAAAAGAACTCGTTTTTAGACTAACAAATACTAAGACTAAGTAGATGTACAGTTTGTTAATTTTGTTCAAATTTCAATTCTAAAGGTTTAAATTATTCTTGTCATTAATTGTATCTGCATCATAGTTCAGATTTTTATATCTTTATTTGACAGAACAAAAGTAACAAAAACATTACATTTACACAACAACCGTAAACAAATGTGCAGCAAGGAAGTATAGATACTTAAAAAAATCAATGCACTTTTACTTGATTCATTCTTTAGAGGGATCAATATCTAATTAATTAACGTTCTTCATTATACGCATTAATAGAATTTTTGCTAGGATGTTTGCGTCCATCCTGGGCACACTAAACATTGCAGATAAACGTGTTATTCGGGATGGAACCTTGTAAAAGTATACACGGGTTGTTCATCTTAATATGCAGCTGGAGTAGGAATTTTACACTAGCTTACCCACGTCTCTCTTTGAATGTAGTGAAATTATGCCTTTACAGTACAATGCTGTCTCTCAGGATGAATAAAATCGATCGATCTTGAATGAGAGATATTTAAAAAGCAATTATGTCAAAAATGTTAGAAATGCTATTCATGATAACAATATTAATTTTACAAAGTTCATCATTTTCAAAAATCTAAAAGAAATGAATCCTACAATACCTACACTATACACGTGAATTAAATTAAGTGCGTAGTATTGATAACTTCTTTATTTTTGAAGGTACGCCAAACTAGTAGCATTTTTCCCGTCGATTGCAATGGTAAAACTGGGAAAACAGTTGTACATTGCGTTTTTGAGTTTGTAGACAAAATAAAATAATAAATTTTTTAAATGGAATATCCTGCATTATAATTTTTTATCAAAATATTCGAGTTTAGAATAAAATCGGTTTTGATAAACTTTTTGTTAGGATCAAAAATAACGGAGTTATAAGCATATAACGTAATGCGAAATTAATTTGGTTTGCTCTGAAAACAAGTGATAATAACTCGTAAAATATAAAAAGCAAAATTTTTAGAGAACACTATTTAAGTATAAAACAAAAACAAAATAAAGATGTATTTGTTTTAAAACCGCTCTACTTCAATAGGACCCTGCCATCTATTTGATATAGTTCTTAACGAACTGCATTTCGAATCGAATCATTATCGAATCGTCTCAAACAGATACGATTTTTGAGATAATCCCACAAGACAAAGTTGAGTGGTGATTTTAGAGGCCATGAAGTCGGTCCGTTAGTTCCAGTCCATCTGTCGCTCAAACATCGTCCAAAAGACGGCTAGTTTCTCGACAGTTGCAAATAGTAATGATGATTTCTTCTGTTACACATACAAAAATTTGTCTCGTCGCTCCATAGGATATTTCGGCAGTTATTGGCATTCTGTTGATAATAGTCGATAGATCAATAGCGAGAAAACACACGAAATGGATATCACAGCTCGTAATATTCTTTTGCTCTTACAGCACATTTTCGACATACCAAGTACACTTCCAACTTGTTACATTTATCACTGAGAGAAAATATCTTCTTAACGTGTAGAAATTATGCAGTTTGGATGGTATTTGGAGGATCATTTGGCTGTCCCGGATTAATTAATTAAACTCGTGTGGTGTGGAATGCCGATACTTTTGTGTCGTTTGCCAAAACTTTGACCTAAATTATTATCATTTGTTTCCATAGCAAACCTGTTATTTTTGATCACAGCAAATAGTTCATCGTTTGTAATTTGTAATATCTTTAATGAAAAATCATAATACACAACGTATTCCGCTTTTTTGTCTATAAACTCAAACGCGATGTTCAATTATTTCTTCGATTTCACCACTGAAAGCGGCGGAGAGCATGCTGTTAGTTCAAAAACCAACGCTGTGCACTTAATTTAGATCATCCTGTATAGACTCATATCATGTTGAACATTTTTCAGATTAATACTTTTTACACTGTAAAAAAGTCTGTCAACCTCATTAAAGATATTAATAAAATTACTCCTTATAATCACTTCTTAATAGATTCATTCGATATTAAGCTATACACAAAGATTCCTGCGAAGGATGCATTTAAAGATGGAACTTGAATAAGTATAATCTTAACACCGATGAAAATTGATTTACTTTACACTATCGCACAACAAACTTTCTTTAATTTTACTAATAACATCTATCAATTACAAGATGAGCAGTCCTCTTTATGGACTAATCGCAGACGTTTACAATGATCTCTTTAAAACCAAAATTCTTGATGAATTTTTTAACAACCACATTTCACTTTGAAGGAGTATGTTGATAGAATTTTGTGCTTTTGGCACGGTTTTTTGGAAGGTATATACATTTTCTACGAGAAAATAAATCAACTATCAAAGATAAAATTTACCCTATAACTACAAAACCTATCAATTTTCCAGACTTAATACTTGCTAAAGTTAATAATAAATCTCCAAAGTGGTTGTTAGTAACTAACACGTAGTTAAAACTGACAGAATGACGACCCCAAGGTTTAAAAAAAAGGAAATTTTAAGTTTCACGGATATTTGGCTTTTATTTTTAATGTTTAATCAAGGTTACAAATGAGGCTATAATAAGGTAGATAGCTAGGCTTGTAAATTTAAAGATTCAACGATATAGCAACTCTGATTGATGACATGTTAAATTTTAAAATTCAAAAATCTGGCTATTTATTTTAACTCACTTATGACCCCGATGAAGCTTTAAAAATAAAAACAAAACGCTAATGAAATTTAACGTTGGTAATAATATTAAGACCTCCGATTGATGTTGATCAGCTATCAATTATAGCTTCTCCTTTTTAGAAATTCACTTGTATGTTAGCTCTATTTATTATATTGTATCGTTGTACTATTTTTAAATATGTGTTTACCTTATTTGTACTTGCCTGGTTGTTTTCTTTTCTTGACTTGCAGTTGGATAGATAGATTAAAAACTAAGTAGACGCAAAGCAGATTTGCGGTATATTTCTTGAAATAGCCTGACATATTTACGCGTACATGCGTAACATTTTTTTGCATAGAAGTCTGATCTCTAATAATGATATTCTTTCTTCTGTAATAGTCCCTTCATGTTGCTATAATTATAATTCATTTATAATTTAGGAAGTATCAGAAAATAAAACAAAAAGGGTCAAATAATTACGTTGTTACACAACATATGATTGACGGCATTGATTGACTTGAC
This sequence comes from Oryctes borbonicus, assembly GCA_902654985.2. Lineage (NCBI taxonomy): Eukaryota > Metazoa > Arthropoda > Insecta > Coleoptera > Scarabaeidae > Oryctes > Oryctes borbonicus. The sequence continues at coordinate 8,304,135 of LR736859.1, read as the reverse complement.
TTACCGGGCAATTTTTAAAGAATCAGCATAGATAGCGATCATTCAATCTAAGTAATGAAAACTGTGTACTAGTATCTAATAGCAAACATATGCACATATATACATATTTATGATTTAGATATTTCATAATATGCCTTGTAAGTACATTCCATTTAGTCAAGCAGATGATCGCTGTAGTTACTATTAATTAACGTCCAAAAATAAAGATGCTACAAGCTGACTATTAATTAATATTGGCGTTCACGAATTCAAGTCTCAATAGATTGCTTCCGGATAGTCCTAGACAAGTGCCTTGTAGTCATCGCGAACGGACATTGAACGAGAACTTCAGGCAGGTGTAAATTGACTGTTGTGTGAATTTGATATTCCCATGCACGAAACTGTATAAATGCCATTTTGAGTAAACTCTGTGTTGCCGACGAATAGATATATTCCCATGGTTCCCACTGTCCGGTCAATTGTTACCTATAAATATAGCTATTCGATGAAGGTAGATAAATGGACGTGATAAGTAGTGAAAAATACAAGGAAACGATATCGAGAATATCGCAATCTCCCATAAAATACGATAGTTCCATTTTATCATGTTGATATAAACAGCGAATGGATGAAGATAATTTTGAAACTAATTCCTCCTTTGTTGCATAAAACCACTTCTAGTTTCTTTATATTACACTATAAAAAAAAGATAATACTACGTATGTGTCACCTTTTAATGTAGTTTATTGTACCTTTCATTATCCAGGGATGGCCAGATTTTTAATGAAAGAGAAAACGATATACACGTATATTAAAAAGCACATACCAGATATTTTAAAATAACGTAATGAAGCTTATTATTTATTGCTTTTCGCCCAGAAGGAAATTTTAATTAGAAAAAGGTGTGGATTCTAGGTCGGTTGCCTGTCGTTTTTAAGCTGACTCCTGTCTGTGTCCTCTTCTTCCTAGTTCCTCAGTCTGCTTTCTTCTCATAATTTTGCTTATCAACGTGTACAATTTTTCAGTTTCCTGCCGCTTTCACCATTGTTGGAATAAGGGTACCTGGGATTAGCGCAAGCTTAAACTGTTTACAGTCTTCTTTTCCATACATCCCCTCCTTAGTATCCACAATAAGTCCGAGAACCTGTGTGAGGTAGTAGTCCAATCGCCAATGGCCACAACTCACTCGTCCTGTAATAAATATTACTTTGGCTTTTTCCCATAAGGATTCAACTATATTCTGCCGTATAAGAGCCCTGCACAGGATCATGCCATGTATCGCATATACATAACACAGCTCTTTTACTGCTATTTGGGCGTTTTATGTTGTGCAACATCCTGATTAAGCTAGCGATTTTCTTTTATCCTCTGTTGATGACTTCATCTCACATGGGTTCCAAAAGATCCTTTCTCATCAAGGGTGTCCTCCAGGTAATTTACCATATTGACAGGGTGCAGTTTTTCGCTTTAGAGCGTAAAATTAAGATGGATCCTCTCTCGTCTTCCTCTCACTATGATGGCTTCGATATTATCTAGTGCCAACTGTTGGTCTGTGCTCATTTATCCATGTGCTTATTCGCCGAAGGGATTGATTAGTATTTTCCATTAAGGTGTACCCGTCCTTGGCGCCACCATCAGCGCCATATCCTCCGCAAAACCAACGCAGGCAGCGTTTCCTGTGAGTTCCAAACCAAGCACTCCATCATACTGCACATTCCACAACACTGAGCCCAGTATGGGTCCCTGGATTCACCCCGAGGATTTCGTTTTCGTTTATAACGATTTTGCTTTTTGTTAGACAGCCCGATTTTAAGTTAATCACGCAGTTCTTCGATTATTAAGTTGTGACAAGCAGAATTAAATGTGTTTTTACGTTTATAGTTGCATGACATATCGGCTGCCCTTGCAGCCTTACTGCTCTTATGTTTATTAAAATTGTAATAAAACTGTTAATAACATGATAATAAAGCATATTAACTCACGTTTACTATCTATTTTGTATTATCTATTAGGAGTTATCCCTACGTACTTTTAGGACAGCAGAACGAATTTGATTACTGGCTCAGGCAACTAATCTCTACATGTGACTATTCAACATTGCATTACCTTTATTCTTAGGGATAATGGATATTACAGATATAAAATAAAATCTATAAGTCCAGGTAAAGAATAACCTAAATTAAAATTACTTGCAGACATTATTCTTTTTTTTTTAATCAGCAATAACTGAGGGCCAACTCCTCGAGAATACCGACGAAATAAGAGTACCATAGCGGAAATGGCCCATTAGGACGGAATAGATACGGATCAACAGAGCAGGAGGAAAATAAGGCATATAAGGAGGAGCACGAGGCAACAACACATTTTCTAGAACTCCTGAATATACGTATGTGCAATCTTTGTTTTGTAGACTCTAGTTCCTGGATAGTTTCTTCACTCTAACCGTCGATTGACATCGATATCACACATTATAACGTGGTCGCATTAATTTTAAGCAATGAATGCCTCTTACTAAAAAAATATTTAGTGCATATAAATTGATCAGATATGATGATGTATTATTGCACCGAGTTGTAATAATGTAAGTAGTTATATTCTAATTGTAGAAAGACATGAATATTAATCTATATTATTAATTCAACGATGTCCTTGGCCTTACATTAGTGCTAGTAGCTCTTCAAATCGCGCGTCTCTGGTCGCAGTGGGCTTGTAATCATAACTGAAAGTGCAGAAAAATCAGCCTCGCATAGGTAGGTAGTTGAAAATAGAAGTAATACTGTCATAACTTCTTTGACTGTGACGCAAAGTTTCGTCACTTTGCATTTCAGTATAATCTGGAATGTAGCGATCGCACTTGAAATTTAGTTTCTACAGATGCTTATTAAACCGCACATTTGCCTAGCTCGGATAATAGCAGTTCGAACTTAACTGATTTGCTCATCTTTAGCTTAGGAGAAGTGTTTTACGACGAAGTTCGTGATGTTATTAATTCATTAAAGTCCTCTGATACAAAAAACATGTATGGTTTAAGTGTTTTGTAACATTTTGAAAATGGTACAAAATGAAATAGTAATTCTCATCACAAAAAACCAGGTTTTCTAACTGGTAGCTTCTCGCCTGAATTATAATTTGGCCTTGTTATTCCCTTGCTTAAAAAAGATAAGGTAAAGGAACCGTTAAATATAGACCAATTTCCATTCTATTAGCTTTGTCCAAGATTTTTGAAAAATATTTTAAAATAAAATTGTTTCTTCAAGAAAAATCGCTTTTGTGTTGGACTCTCGTCGTAGTCAGTTTGGATTTAGAATGGGAAAGAGTGCTGTATCTGCTGTTCTTTTTGACACTGTTATGTCATATGGGATTTTGTTATGGGGACATAGCTATTGAAGTCTAAGAATTTTTGGAGAACAGAGAAAAGTCGTGTGCATCCCAAGATCGTTCCGACTGGCATTCATGAAATTAAGGATTTTAACTTTTCCGTGTATTTTTAAATGGGTTTACGCACAAAAAATAAATTCTTGTCTTATAGATGCTGTATTTCATTACTAGTATACTTAAGTATTAACCATACCCGTTTTAGTACCTCACAAGAAATATTCTATCATCAAGGTATAGAACTTCTCAGTACTCTCTTTCCAGATAGCAAAAAGATATTTAAATACAAAAATGACTGGGGACAGTTAGGCGTTGTGTGTTCGAGTCCCACTAGGATCAAAACATTTTCTTCTTCTTGTTTACAATTGGGTAAATGAGGTTAAATGTGGCTGTATATCCACAAAAGATGAACATCGTTCTGAGCGTCCAATGTCTACCCCCGAAATGATTGATAAAATCCACGATATGATTTTGAATGACCGACGAATCTAAGTGCGCTAAATAGTTGAGGACGCAGGCATATCGCAAGGTACAGTGTTTTCAATTTTGCACGAAAAATTGGGCGTGAAAAGATCTCAGCAAGATGGGTGCCGCATTTGGTCTCAGTGGAACATAAACGCAATCATGTGGTCGACTCTGAGACTTGGGTGGGTTTTTGAAGGCGAATAGGCTCTGAAGAAGGCGTATTCGGTGAAAGCGGCCGCCAAGCTGATGGCCTCGGCTTGTTGGGATGCACGCGGAATCATCCACGCCGATTACTTGGAAAAAGGACAAACTGGAAAGTATTATGCGTCGTTCTTGCACAGGTTGAGTGAAAAATCGAGAAAAAACGTCCTCATTCTTCCATCAATTTCTATGCAATTGAAGTTTGAATTAGTACAACATCCACCCTATTCGCCGGATTTGGGACCCAGTGACTTACTTTTATTTTCAAATTTGAAGAAATAGCTCAGCAGATAACGATTCACTTCGAACGAGGAAGTCATCGCCCATACAGATGCCTATTTTGAGGACCTTCTGAAATCATACCTTTTGGAGGATTTAAAAAAGCTGGAGAAACGCTTGGAAAAGTGTGTAGAGTTAAATGGAGGTCATGTTGAAAAATAAATGAAAACTTACTTCTATTTCTATCTTTTCCTGGGGACTTATTGAACGACCCTTGTAACACGCGCTAATCATACCAATTATAATAGTATTATTTTTAACATTACAATGTATCAAATAGTGGTTATTCTCGATGGTCGTGATGCATATTTGGTCGGCTAGATATGTTACTACTGTTACTGAAGTAGCTATGGCATCCGTGTGTATCGGTGTATGATGGTAGTACTACTCACATTACCCCTATTATCAATTGTAGCAGCGCTTCAGAACTCGCCTAATTTATGAAAATTTTATGAGTTTAGTATCAAACAAATTTAACATTAGTTAGAATAATGTATGTGGTTAATACTTTAGGGCGCAGGATACAACATTATCGAGACATATGGTACTCAAACTATCCTAATAATTGCAATTGTTCCACATTGTTTCATAATTACTAATAATGATAGTAACATAACATTATAGCGCTACTCCTTCTGCTAATCCGTATATCCTTCCCTTTAACCTAGTTCCGTAAGTACGCGGTAGCAGTTACGATACACATATGGCACATAAGTATTTCTAACCCACTTCCATCCGCAAGGAAATCTCAATCCGTTATACGATCAATACCCACTACCTAACTGTCCTATTATTCATCCTCTTATTAGAAAAGTTCCTGCAGTGTATCAAAACAATTTTCGGCAAACTGTAAAATTTAATTGTAACGTAAACAATTGTTCTGTGTGACGGGTAAGAATGAGTAGGACTGTAGGAGTTCGTAGTTGTCTGTGCGTAAAATTGGCAACTCGTGGCATCAGCTGGTGAACGTATGTCGGGCGCCCGTTGAGCGTGTGCATGCACGTATGTAGTTGTATTTTATTTGTGGGGTGTTCCGGAGTGTGATCCTCTTACCTGTCCTTATAGCCCGCCGGTTGACGTTCGCCGCCCTTCTAATGAATTTAATTAATTTTAGATTTTGACGTGCCGCACGATCCGATGCCTCACTCATCGTTGACTTGATTAATTGGATGGGTCCTCTTTATTTTCTATTTTCGTGTACATTAACGTGGTTATAATATTTCTAGCGTGGACTTGAGATAAATAACAACTGCAGATATCTCTCAAAAGCTTGTGAAAAAAAAATTGCTAGAGATTACCTTCACCAAAGTTCTAAATACATTCTTGGGACGCAAAGCCTAAGGATTCACTTCTTCCACTAAAAAAATTGTCATTTGACAATTTCGTGTGAACTATCTAGTTTTGTATTTTTTTCTTTTTGAATGAGAAAATAAACCTTGACACCCCCGATCGAAATAAGTAAAATATTAATAAGAAGTAAGTAACTGGGCAGAAGAAAATATTTATTAAATCTACCAATAATTTAATAATAACAATAATAATAAGTTGGATAGATGTAATATGATCCTACAACGTTAGGTAGTTAGGCAGGTATGCGGTCTGTGATGGCTTGATGAAAATTTGGAACTCCTTTATTCTGTAACTCAATATTTTGCTCTTTATTTAAAACTTCATCAGAGGTATAAACAATAAACGTGAGAAATTGTTAGATTAATAGAAGAAATCTATCACAACTGTAAAATTGTAACAACAGATTTTAAAACGTAAAATGAAAAATAAATACTTACAAAAACCAACTGAAAAGAAGAGCCTAACATTGGTAACAAGGAAAAGACATATACAGGGTTTTCCAAAAGATTAAACTATTTGTTATTGTGCTGTATAAGCCTGCAGAAACGAGTACACTTTCCGTTCGCTTCACGAAATTAGCAGAGACTAAATAGACTCATGTTTTGTCGACTATCGGAGAAACAAGTAGGTAACACGAACCCGTTCCCGCGAGACGCATTAACACGAGTCTGTCTAATCTCTGCTAATTTCATGAAGTGCAACTCGTTTCTGCAGGCTTAGTGCTGTAAGGTATTATTTAGTTGACTAGTGTCTGATTTAAAACTGACTGTGTGGTCTTCTTAGATATGATAGATCTAGAAGAAAAGTCTGATTTTATGATTACTCTGAAAAGCTAATATTTGAGCGTTATCAAAATCAAAATTATGATCTTGTTCCTCTGCATAATTAGCTCAAGTACAATCGGCAATCACTCCGATGCTGACTGATGTTTAACCCATTGTGATGTTTGATCTATATAATAGCTTTAACAGCACGGAATCTTTATCCTTAACGATAATGAATTTGACCCTAGTGGTGTTATATTTAGCTCTAACTATGTGATTGAAAGGTTTAAAGAACAGAATAAGCCGATCAGTTAAGTTATATGGTAATTCTTTTACATTTCAAAAGTACGTTATTGTGATCTATGGGGCTACCATAAAAATTGGAATTATATATGAACTTATAATAGGTTTGGGATTGTAGGCAAAGGAGCAGTATAGAGTTATGTAGTAATATTAACCCTTGTCGGCGCCTTCGAAGTTTCTGTCCTAAAGCTTTTCTCGTGCATAAGGCCAAGCGCATTGACACCGCACCTTTTTATTTAAATGGCGGAGTATTATATACTTATGTAATGGGGCTACTACACAAAGAAAGTTATTTCAATACGAAAAATAGACATTGAACGTAACGTAAACATCTATACCTATGCTCCAAACCATCAAAATGTGTTAAGAACATTGAAATCTACATTAATAACAATAAAAGAGGAATTATATGCAATCCAGCCTACAATAAAAAATATATATGCAATAATATTCATTAAAGCGTTTCAATCATTGTAGCATACTAAATGTTAGCATACAAAATTGCCTAAAAACAGGTGTTTAATTAGCAACCAAAGAAAAAATCTGGATTGTTTAAACATTATTAATAGTGTAAGTTATTCGATGAAGATATTATGTAAAATGTGACAAGAGTGCTGATTAATGATTTTTGAGTTTTCAATAGATGACTGTAATTATTACAGATGCTGCGAATTAATCATTTTGTAATTTTTATTCTCGACATTTTGAAAATTTCTATTAATAAATTTTAACATAAAAAATTTCTAACACGCAAAAATAATTAAAGTAGGTAGATATCAGGAGAGTCCTGATACGGAACCAGTAATTTAAGAACTTGCAATTCTTCCTTCGTCTGTGCACCAATAGCATTTGTAATTGCGATATGTGGAAACAGTTCGCAGAATCTGTTCTCTAATCTGCTGATGTAACCAGCAAATGACAAGTCAGGTATTTTCAACTTTCCAAAAAAATTTTGTGCCCTCTCTTCGCAACTACGAAAATAACTGTAAATATTTTCTTCGGTTGCCTAATATGTTTGCTTCATAATTTAGTCTACAACTTTTAATTATAATACATTTTGTTTTGATGTATCAGGTGCTAACTGCTCGTACTTCTTCACAGCATCTAGAGTCATCTGCAACAACACGTAATCTAGATCTTTGATGCAATTAGCCCTCATTAGCTTCTTCAAACAATTGCATAGCAAACAGTTTTTTTAATGGACGCAGAAATTGGAGGGGGGGGGGGATTCCCATAAAAGTTTGGATAATCGTCGAGCGTACCGCCCAGGAGGATCATCCTTTATAGAAGACTACAGTCCTAATAATATAAAGCAATGTCATTTATAAAGTTTCCAAAGGAAAAAAATTATACAAAAACCCTTACACTTTGACAACAGTATAACTGAAACATAACCAAGATATGGATAATTTTTTACTGCTCATAAGATATAAATATAAAAATAAAATTCACATGTTTTAGTGTTTTCGTAAAATCAATTGATAACTATTAATTAATTATTAATATTGCGAGTTATTTCATCCATACACTGTGGATATTTTTATTTATTAAAATTAATTTTTCAAATTTTTTTTTTTTACTTCTAGCTTTGTACTACGTTTTCTAGGGCTAAAGATGGTATTATACTACTGCATCCACTTATACATACGGAAGACATCTTTACAAGTATGTTTCTTGCTATGCGCAGATGTTTTCTTCGACTCAGCCGTCCTAATATCACGGAAATTATTAAAAGAATCGCAAGACAACGGGATTCCCATTCAGGCGTCCAACATCTCATTATATTGGACGGCGCGCGGCGTACAGTACAACATACCTCATCATCGTTCCAACGGTCACCGTTTCTCAATGGCATTCGAACATCATCTACTACATCATCACCTGTACACAGTTAAGCATTTTTATTGTCAATTATCGTGTGCCATGAATGCACGTGCCCTCTGAAAACTTACACTGAAGCGGGTAAGAAAGAGAGGTGAAGGTAAAAACGTATCGTAAATGAAAGGAAGGTGGATGGACGTCTCATGCGTAAGGGTATTCTATGATATACAATCTTACATCTGGGGAGAGATCTGTCAACGGCACAATTATAGTTAGGTGGTCTTGTAGATTACTCCGTTTTTTTTTCGTTAATCAGCGTTCTGCCTAGATGCGGTTCGATTGTACCAAAGGACATGTGGACGATGATAAACATTTATCGAAGAGATCACACACGCAGAGGAGAATTATGTTTGATTACGACCATGTTTATCATCGAATGATTATTTTTAAACTAATTTTAAAAGGTGCGGATGAGTTTATAGGAGAAAGTAAAATGTTTTGTTTTAACATATTTTGTTAACTTAAATAAAGTTGTTCTGATTTACACTGTAAAACTCGTTTCGTTAATTGTAAAATTTTAAGAAACTTCAAATATGATAGCATGCGGATTATAAAATAAAAGAGCCACACGAGCTACTTTTTGAGCTTTGGTTAAATTGTGCGGAATTCGACGGCAGCAAAGTTTCTTCGCTACTAAATGATCGTGTAAAATCGTTTGCATTCGACTTTTACTAATGTCCAAGCATGCCTCTATCTCTCGATAGTCGATCCGCTTCAATCATCTCTCGCACAGCATTGATAGATACCGGAACAACAGCAGTCATAAGCAAAGCAGTGTTGTTTAACGCACATTATGGCGCTCTAAATATGTGAACAATTATGTACAGTGTGACCCATTTGAAAAGGAAGCATCCTTGTTAAACCTGCATTTTGCATATCAAACCTAGTTCACAATCAATGATGTTAATGAACAATTACGCAGTAGTTGTCAATGTTACAGCTTGGATTTAACATAATGAAAACAAGGACTCTGGCATAGTATGGTAAACAAGACATAAGTCTCAGCAACCAACCACCGCACCACACAAGTTTAATTAATTGTATAATAATATAATAATTAATCCGGGACGGCCGATTCGACGTAACCGAATGATCACATCATTCAGCGTTGTGAAAAAACTATCTGCCAAAAACTATCTGCCAAAAATATACACAAAAGCCGTAAACAAAATTAAAGCCGATATATATACAATTACTACTGGCTGGGCGCAGCTGAAACTATGGATGCGTTCATCGTTTGTATACAGATCGTCCAATAAAGCCATATTTAATAGCCAGCAAAATAATAGAACAAGCTGATACAATAACGAAAGTAGTTGTGTTACAAAGACAAATGATTAGCATTTTCTATACTTCCGTCTCCGATCGTAACAAGATGGTGATGTGGTTAGAGGCCTCTTCACTTTAGGCAGACAGTTTGGAGGAAGTTACTAATGCATTTAAATGAGGGTGCATAAAGTATAAGCAAATGTAAAACTCTGTTACAGGGTCCGCTTTTACAAACTAATTTGCGTTTTATTAACGAAGATACCTCAAAAAATAGAATACTTTGAATCACAAACAGTACGACTAAGAGGTGGAATTGAAATATTAGATGTTATAATAAACACATCAAAGAATATTTCTGGTGATTTGTAAGGAAATCGATGCAATTTTTATCTGTAACCCGAATTTGTCAATATTAAAATTGTGCAACGAAAATAGCGAAACTGTCAGTAAAAACAACTCATATAGGTTCCATGTCACTATGCTCCTCTCGCAAGTGATGTGAAAAAAAGTTTTCCACAAATAAAGATGTTCTAACAAGTAAACGAACACATTTCACATCAGAGAATGTATGTTTTAGTAATTAATGTTAATAAACCATCTCTAACATGACATCTATAAAATATAGCTTTAAACATTATTTATCTTTGTTAAATGTTTTTGCGACATTAAAATTTAAACTATGCTTTCCGTTTGATGCATCTACGCCACTGACATTTTACATTTGGGTTGTCAGGCACACAAACACGCAGAAGTAGTATCGCCTGACCGTGTACCGCCCTAACATATATACACGCCGCGGTTGGACGAATATGTTGTACCCCCTTGTTTCAAGCATCGATGATAGAGGCAGTCGTCAATCCCCGGTATGATGATAACTTTATATTTAAGTCTGCATTTAAAATCCAGAAACGTTAATATTTATACATAGTGTATAATGGATATAGTAAAATTAACAAGTTTATCGTGCTCGACTACGAACTATTTAACGTTATTTAACACTACAAAGTGTACTAAAGATGTTCCACATTCTTCTCATTCGGTTGTATAGGAATCTATCAATTTCCGGGACACATGATCCGAATTGATTAGATATTTTGTATGGTGTGCAGTATGTTGTTATATTTTGTGTTTGCTACACAAGTTGATTCATTTTACTGGTGTACCATTAAAGACCTAAACGATTTAAGGATGTAAAATAAAAAATATTCGTGTGGGTGTTTAGCTAGTTAAAAGTAGAAAACCGCTAATGATTTAGATATTCTGCAGTATACGTGTTTTCAATGACCAACCAGGATACAACAACAAAATCGAAATACTACCTGCAAATTGTATGTGTTGGTTATAATAAATTAAAGCAGTATAAGTGCCTATTATTATGTACCTCGTGGCATTCAAATTGTTAAAATTTCAGACGTAAGTAAATAAATAAGAGCACCTGATGCTACGGTTTGCAAGAATAAATTCACAATCACATATAGTGTATTCGTCGTAAATAAATGCAGGTACTAGTGATAAACATCAAGTAAAAACATGTAAATTTTGGTGTTTACCGCACAAAATATATTTCACATCTTTTCTGTAACAACCAACACTAAATACCTACAAAAATGCACATAAACATGATCGTTAACGTTCATTCTTACCAAACATCTGCCCATCGTTCCTATAAATTATCACATAGCTTAAAATCATTTCTTCCTTTCTTCGTATACAAAAGCGGCCACGAGGATAATAATTAAGTGTGTTAATAAATTCTCAACTTAATCGATGATTAATTCAATCTACTGATATTGTATAATTACTTTGACTAGATTGTTATCGACGTCTTGAGAGACAACCGTGGCGTTTAGAAAAACATTCGAACTAAAAAACAAAATCGAAGTGATCGAAGAACAACTGTCTGGGATCGCCTCGTATTTATCCGTTGACGTTTCAAGACAATAAAATTTTATGATCAATCGCATTTTACATACTTAAGAATCCAATTAAGAATTTCTGAAAGAAACAAAATTATCGAACAATTGTGACTAAACTGTAATATCTTCATTTTTATGGGAATGTAAGAACAACCGTTAAACGAACTAGGTTCCACCTGCAAGGAATATTCCGTAAACTCCGCAGAAATAAATTGATTTCATTAAATCAAATCTGCTCTTTTTTTTTAATGAATTTGAATAAATTACAATTAAAGCATTGGGAAACAAAGGATCAAATATATGCATTTACGAAGTAAAACAGTTAACTCTTAACCAAATCTGGTAACCAAAAAGCACAAATAGAGACACAACTCCACGCTAATACAAGCACATCGTATATACATATCTTAGTAGTCATTACGTTACTCTGTTTACGTATGCCACTGTAACCAGTGAATTAATAAACAAGACCTGCTGATGCGGGCTATACCACGCAAGTAAAAACTCTTTTCTTGGTTATATAACTTCTACAAGCTGCCGTATACTGGGATATGTTGCCAAAAGTTGCGTCTCAAAAGCGCGATGTTATCTTTCTGTAGAGTTGTTCGTTTTTAGTTGTCATTCTATCACAATTTTTTGAGTGATATTTGCAAAACAACTATTTTTATTTTCAAACATTTAGTATAGTGTGTGTAATCTCAAGCAAAAGCATTTCTTGTACTTCTAAAATGTCAAGTAAGCTCGTATAGATCAAACGTGGCAATATTTTTACAATTCTTACCAAACGTTATATCACAAAATCACGTACTCGAACTCTGTGGCGCTGACACATTGAAATACTGAAACAGTAAAATTCAGTTTTACTACTGAACGTGATAGCTTAGCTTTCGAGAAGAGCGTCCAGTAGAGTGATAGTTTCAGATAGTATGTCAAATCGACCTGCTACGTATTTATCACTATTTTCTCTGCCTCCACAGTCTATGAGAAACGTTAAACGTAATTCTATTTCCGATACAAACCATGAAAAGATAGAGTACTTTCGCATTCTATTATGAGAGGCTTTCTAGATACGACGATCATACCACACATTTCACAACTCTTGTAATAGAGTGTTGGAATGTTACATCGACAGAAAAGGGTATATTAAGCATCTATACTTACAACCGAACGTATGAACCGATAATTACATGCTATTCTACATCTCATTGATATTCAAATTAAGTATTTAATGGGGACAAAACACGTTTTCAATTTAATTTATAAGGTAACATCGTTCAAGTTCTTCGTCAAGATGACATTCATACGAGATGATACCGTTACGTTCGTTGTTAAAAGCACCCGGTGCTTTTTTTTGTTTGCGGCCAGAATTCGTTACATTCATTTTATTACAATCTATTATAAGCGATTGTACGATAAGAATTAATCGGCAGCATCAGATGAGTAAGAACTTATGACACTGATTTTGATTTATGGTTACTACTGACACCAATACGTACATATACAGGTTCTCAAGTATTTCTATTGACAATACGAAGTTATAACTGTTCGCCAAATATATGAAAAACGTTGTGTAAGAATTTCTCGGAAGGTTAGGGGTCCTAGTAAAATGTATGTAAAAGTTCATATTAAATCTAAACGTAGTATCCTAAACAATTACACAACTATTTTTTTTTTCAAAAATTGTTCTCTTACAATAGATTTTATAGTGAATACAAACCGTTACTCTGAATATCTAGACGTACGGACGGGTAATTACTACTATAAACAATAAAAATATTTTTTTGTCAACAAATTTCAGCAACTGTAAACATTTTTTTTTTTAATATGCGAGGTTAACAATTAACAATTATGTAAAATTGGGGAAATTTATGCAGTATAATCAGCATTGTACTGTGGGAAGCTGACATAATCTACCACCCAACTCCATGTAAGCTAATCTCCCTCTCGCGTACGCTTGCTCAAAAAATTATCTGTTAACCCTCTTTTTGCCGATATGTAGATTCCAAATTTGAAGTGCTCGTGGTTGTGAATCTTTAATAAAACTTGAGTGAAAATGTACCGACATTGTTTAATCGCTTATAAATGGGAAAGCAGTCAAAAACAATCACTGAGATAAATGTGGTGACGATTCAAGATACTTTAGAGTTAATAACATTATTGGCGTGTTTTTCTTTATAGAACATTCTATCGGCCCGATTCATTTTCGACTATCGCTATGGAGATTGCGTTTATTGCTGGAGGCAGAGCGTAAGTATTTTTTTTAGTAATTTTAGCAACTTTGCAAAATTTAAGCAAAGTTACTAAAATTTGTGTCTGTTACGAACCCGAAGAAAAAGTTAACCTGTAGACAAATATCGTTCGAGATTAAAAAAAACACGAAAAAGTTTCATTTTCTTCTTTTACCTCTTTGGGCTTTCAGAGAAGAACTAAAACCTCCTCCTCTATTTAATGGTGTACTAGAAATTTTCGTATGACGATTCAGTTCTTTCTGATCATCTTTCCTATTTCTTAAAAAGTTCTTTTTTCTGATTTCAACCATGTATAACATATTGACAAAGGTTTTTGATATTATGCTTTAATTGGCGAAAAGATCTTTTGAGATTAACACTAGAATGCACAGAACCATCAATTTGAGGGGACTACGGAGTACAATTTAAATTGTTCTTGTGTTAAATAAGGTAACCATTACATTTCATGTTATCAAACATTTGAATTGTTAATAATGATAGCAAGGGTTGTGGGGCAGTATGGCATACAGCACAAAAGTATCGGCATTCGGTTCAAAGACCGATTGCCTGTCTTCGGTTGAAGATAAGGATCGATGCATCCACGAAACAGGTGTCCCGGATTAATCAAGTAAACTTGTGTGATGTGGAGTGTGCCGATACTTTTGTTCGAAGTAAATAAATTATTTAACAAATTGATTGGAATTGCTTCGCAAGTGGTTCTCATGGCTAACATCAATTCTTCTCGTCTGTTAAACTGTCTTCCTTCGTTGTAAATTTGTGTCATCATCCAAGCCCATAAGTTTTCTATAATATTCATGTCTGGGAAAAAGGCAGGCCATTCCAGAACATCGATATTGTCGTCGTTCATCCATGTGTTGATTATTGCTGTGTGAACTGGCGCATTATCATGTTGAACTGTCCATTCTTCATCGGAAAACATCAAGTCAATATTAGCGATTTGTCTCTGGAGCAACTCTAGGTACTTTCGAGCAGTCTGTCTTCCTTCCAGAGTTTCTAGTCCACTGTTCCTGGACTTGAAATCGCATCCCAAACCATTACTGGTCCAGCTCGGCTATGACGACGTGATAAAAGTCGTTCGGCCCACCTTAAATCGCGAAAATAATATTGGAAGCCATCAGGTCCATCCAAATTAAACTTTTTTCATCACTAAAGACAACTCACCTACCCATTCACGATGATTGCGAGTAAACTCTAATCGGGCTTGGTTATAATGCTCCAGCAGGAGCGGTTTCTTGCTCTGTTTTTTTCTTTTTAAGTGTGGACATTTCTTTATTACCCTTTAAACGGTTCGTACCGAAGCATGACTTCCGACTCTATCCCTAATTTGCTTAACCCTAGCACAAGAATTTTGCGCCATCCGCAAAATCGCACGATGCTTCCTTGCTGTTGTTACCGTAGCAATGCAACCTCTCCGATTATTGCCATGGTCTTCGATGTTTTTCAGGTAAGCCTTAGCTATCCACGTGCTTCGTTCAATTATTCTCGCGATTTCTCGATTCAAGTAGCATTCTTGACGAAGAGTTTGAATTTATCCTCTTTCTCCTAGCCATAAAGTTCTTCCACGACCCATACTGGGAAGTATTGTCACAACTTGACAACTATTGTGAAACAATTCCATTATTTTGGGGGCCTCCAACTAACTGTAATTAAAAAATATAGTGAGAGTAATCAAGTGGCGCAATAGAAATGACAATGAAACTTTAAAAAATAGCAAATATATTAGCGATTCGAAATCTTGAGGCAAAGTTGAGAGTAAATGTAAACAAAAATGTGTAATCTAAATATATGCTTGGTTTTACGGATGTAACCAGTGATCTTTGAACTAAAATACATCAATCGGTATGTGAGAGTAATCAAGTGTCGGGCACTGTATAAATGTTATATTTTCTGGATAAATAATAATCTATCAACATTTACACACGACCTTACGTCAGAATTAGCATTGCTTCAGACTCGCATTTGGCGAACTTTACATCGAAGTAAGTTTACACTAATGCAAGATTCATGTTGGCCACAGTCTAGTGATAATTTGAAGCGGGTGGAGTATTGCAAATGGTTGGTAAGAAGATTAGAAGACGACAAATATGTTTTAAATAACATTTACCAGTTCTGTAATCTTTGACAGAAAAAGAATATTGAGTAACACAGAGAATCCCAGACAAAATTCGGCAAGCAGACCATAATATCGCTTTCCATTAAACGTTTGAATAGGCCTTTTTGGGGAATTGATTTGACGAATAAAAAAATACTTAACACATGTTCGGATATGAAATAAGAAAGTTGATGAGGGACAGAAAGAACCAAAACGTCATGTAAAGATTTCGACTACAAGCTTTGATAGAAAATGGGATTGAGTACTTTGTACTTTCAGTTTTTTTCTGTAAAGCCAAACAAAGGTGCTAGAGATAGTGGAAGAAAATGAACACGTATCGTCTTTTTTCTGATGAGGGGCTGAAATGAATCAGCCTGTATATGTTTTTTATTCTTGAATACTGTATTAACACCTGATACCAAAAACGGGTCATGCAAAACTGTTAGCTTCGACAGTGTGATCAAAATATGCTTTGGAGCAACACATAAAAAGTTGAAAAGTTAATACTAAATAAAATTAGGTAAGCGCTGAGAGTGTTTAACAAATGTGCATAAACCTAATCTCGTCATTTACTTCAAAAGGAATCACCAAGTAAATCAAAAATTATTTGAGAAGGCCAAAAGTTGCAAATAATGATCGACTTGTCTGACGATTTTCTGTAACAATTATCTCTTCAGCTAGAAATGAACGTATGTGTTATCTACTTCATGGATTCATTGTAAACTGCAAGTTTTAAAAACCATAAATATTTTTAAGTAAGTTAATATAATCTAGGTTCAATAATGTTGAACGACATTACCCAGATACATATTTAAATTAAACGAGTAGAACGGTAATAGTTGTGTACTCGTTTTTCTATAATCAATAATTATTACTCGTTGAAAAGAAAAGCTGCGCTTATCTTCATCGATTTATTTTAAATCGGTACTAATCTTATTGCATCACTAAGCGGGTAAGTCGTTAATTAAAAACTACACTCTGTTCATTCCTTCATTAATCATAAGGGTAACGCGGCCGAACAAGAAGAGCATGTAACAAGAGAAACAATTTTAAATGAAGATATCTAGACTGAACACCAGACTCCAGGCGGAATCAGTCAAGGAGTAGCGCGTGCGTGTGGTACTCTTCGACAATGGTCTTCATACGAGGGTGGGGCACCTGCTCCACTATACAGGTGCTTTCAACTCACACCTGCACACTCTATATGTGGAGGTACACTTTCTTAACACTTACTTCGGATCCCTTTCAGGTCCGCAAGTGTTCGTATTGTCATGTACGTACGTTTGATTATTTACACGAAGGGTAATTATACATAGGCCGTTAATATCCACGGTTGTCCATTTTTGTAGCCTTTTCACCGTCGCGGCGATAGTAACTGTGGTAATGGCTTCCTCTACGTGCAACCAAATTAAGAAAAATACAGATAAATATACAATTTCTGACGCATACCGCCAAATATTTTCTTTAGATAACTTTTTAAAATCTCAAATAAACAAACTTGCCTTACTAGACAGACAAATAAAGAGATGTATTTAGATGCAGATCAGATTTATGGTTCTTGGCAAGAACTAAGGGAGAAGGTAGTATACAGTCAGCGTAAAAATTGTGGAATAAACTTAATCCCTTTAAGAGATTGATTTGAGAAGAACACTCGGACAGTGATCATTTGTCTTAAATCAGACACCCACATCAATAGAAAGAGATTTGCTTTGCGCATGCAACAATATTCCATTAAAGAGGTCTGAGGTGAATAGTTCTTGTACTGTAAGTCTAAAAATATCACAGGCAAAAAAGTTGGGACGCTTTAAAGCATCAATACAAATCCAATAGTAAGTTTGTATTTGCATCAAAGCAATTTATCCGCATTTCTGTTTCAATACTTCGTGTTGTTTTTCTACTCAAAATAGTTCGCCATTTGTCAGAAAAACAAAGAATCCAGAATATCCAGAGATCCAGACAATAACTATAACATAGTCATGCATCAGCACCTTAGATGGTAAGTTTGTGAGTTGATTTCTTAAGCTAGCTTACCGGAAGCCCCTGGTATGTGGTATAGCTGAATTCAGAAGGCAATGGACATTTATCTTTGATGCCAAAACATTCCCACACAACAGTCCCATTTAAATAAATGTATGATGATGTTAGTATTTCGACAATGATGAGGGAAGGAACTGCCTGAAGATTTTTCGCAAATATAAATTGTTAAGAAAATATGAATTTTATTCCAATTTTTTTTTGCAATATATATATATATATATATATATATATATATATATATATATATATATCACCTAGACTTATATGACTTTTAAATTGCACTGACTTCAAAACCTTCCTTCTATTTTGATGTTAATATCACAAACATTTCATCATATTTGCATAACTACTATTAAGCTATTCCAAACGCAGCATTTTGCCAAAATTCCTCAGAAACTGTGAAATAATATCCCAATATTTTCTGAGGAATTTGAGAAAATACTTCTCTGTCCGACGAGGAACTGCATTGGGTGATATGTGAATTTCTTTGGAAAAAATCTGCCCATCAACGTAACATTGTTTCCTATGTAGGTTTTTAAAATACCGTCTAACTGGTATATCTATCATGACCATTAGAAAACAATGCAATGCCACATAGTTTTCAATTATAAACAATCTCAACATACGAACGATGATTTTTACATTTATTTATGGAATATACAGTAAAAACACCAAACACACATGTTTGTATTACAAGAAGAGACGGCAAAAGAGGCCAGCATTTTAACAGACTTGTCTAAATTCGGCCAGCGATAAATTTTCTAAATAGATATTTAAAAAATTTTGTAAAATGTTCAAATAACTTTCAGTTACAAAGGAACAATCGCATATCTTATGATTAAAAAATTACTTGTACCTGATATTCATCGCCAACTTTCTTCATAGAAGTGCAATGCCACCACAACATCATTTCTTATTGCAAAAAAAAGTTACCAGCTTTCCTGAAACTATCGCGTTTTAAACACAAGAGAATTCAAGTTGCTCTAGTAATGAGAATTGTGTCTATTAAACAGACTATTTCTTGCAAATTTGGCTTTATCCGTTCAGGTAGTATTGTCCAAAGATAATTCGTTCTTCTGATACCGAAGATCAATTTGCAAAAATTCACTTTTTTTGGAATATCATTTCCTTTTGGTTGCAGAATCATAGAAAACAGGTATGGTTGAAACTTAAGTTTACGAAGTAGGTATTCTGTGCATTCGGCACTTAGCTAATCCTGATACAAAAGCATTGTTGAATCCTGTGAAGTATCCAAAAATGCATCGTGTTATCAACAATAGGCTAAGGCTAAACAATAGGATGTTTTTGAAATTTTGGCTTGACTGGAATTTTTGAAATTCGCCTAGCTGTGTTTGGTGATGGTTTCTATTTTTGTTTTGCTCTATTCTGGAGGTTAGGTTCTCAGTAGGAGAAATTGAAACAAATTGGGTTTCATTTATTACAGCGCCACCTATCATGAACCAAAAAAGATTTTCAGGCAAACCCTACATATTTTTTGCCATAGAATCTGAATCTGAAATAAAATATGGGAATCCCTATTTAAGATTTCAAAGTTACCCCACAACGAGGAAGAGAGGACTAACTTTAGCACTAATGTATTTCCTACCCAGAATGATGAAATTTTAATTATAGATATATTTTTCAAGATATTTTAAACTTTCAAGTTCAAAAATCACGCAGTATATTTACGTCAATATCAGTTAGTAGACGAATGCGCGCCATTTGCCAAACTTCTTTTTTTACTAAATAGAAATGCAATATAAACCTAGATCCTTAACGTTAATCAAATTGTTTCGTTATTATCTGGAAAGCATGCAGATTTTCCTACATCATTTGTTTGTAACTAAAGTTAGATTATTTTTATGTATTTCTGATACTCAATTGTATTTATTAAAAGCACACGCATGTTAGGAAGCAAAAAAAAAACAAAGAAGGGAAGGATATATTTATAAATATTGCGCTACAGATCGCTATCAAATCTTAATCATGTCAAAGCACCGGCAGCAAGTCGGAAATGTAAATCAAGCTACCATAATAGCACACATTCATACATGCCAACTGTTGATCGCCGACATGTGACGCCATCTGAAGTCTCGCAAACAATTGAACTTTGTGTAATGAGGTAGAGAAGGTCTTCTCTGCTGTTGTCCAAAAGTCATAAATAATTACAGCTGGAGAGCTTTACTTATTCCTTTCCTTATTTGTAATGTTATCCTTGAAAGCTGTTATATGGTGGAGTGTATCTAATTTAATGAATGTACATTCTTTTGTAAAAAGTCCTGCATCAAACTTCCGCATGAATACTTTGTGGCAGAAATGTTAAAGAAGCGAATATTACTATATTGAAGTAACACGCACATACACGTAATTATGTGACATTTTTTAATCGCCAAATCTGGCATTTTCTTCAGAAAATTATTGTTAAAATTTTTCATAAATTTCTATAAAATGTCAATTTAAACTCTTTTTTAATTTACCTAAAATCCTAATTTTTTTACTATTAACAGTTTGTGGTATGGGAAAATTAATAAAAATTATTATATATATATATACAATATATAATTCACTAAATTACTAAAATTGGGAAATCCGAGATTCATTGTTCATCTTCAATGAGTTCAAAGTATCATAGCTTTGATCGATCTATTAGATCTTTAAGTTCTTGCTGCAAATCGAATTTACTTCTACACGAGCCTGATCGAATTAGTTTGTAAGATTCATGCTACTTGCACTGAGAATATGACCAAAATTATCAGAAGAAACAAATATAGCCAGAAAAAACTTATTTTGTTGAAATTTATCAGTAGATCTGTTCAAGTGAAACGCTTTTTGTTATAATTATCATCGTAATGTTGTTTTCCCCTCCTTAACGTATTTAGTTCATTTCCAAATGTTGATCCTGTGTGCTTGAGTGACCGCAATAATTTCTTGCACCTACAACCTCTTTAGAAAACAAATTGTTATTAACAATGATTCATTATCACCCAAAGACGCATACAAGAGCTATTTTCGCACATACTAGTTAGTGGAATCTAAATTATGCAAAGTTAACAAAGTGCAGGATGTGACACAGCTTTTAATAATGGAAATTTTGTCATTCTCTAGATAGTTTTATTGTATACTTCGAAGCAATCGTTAATCAAATTATGTTCACAGCTTTGTAATTGAAATGATATACCATATGTAAAGAGCTACATTGAATACCCATAAATAAGACATTATTTACATTCTGACTATAGAGAACAAAACGTAAACGGATTATCCAGGTTACATGAATATTCATCCATATTTGAAAATACCAATAAATGCGCTCTAAGGATTACAAAAAAAATTCCAATTTTATTTTGTTTTACTGCTGCGTAATAGTATAACTTTATGCAAGTAATTGTTTATCAGCTAGTACATTACTCTGCTTTTGGGAAGTTTGTAAAAGTCATTCTCAATGATTGTTTTCAATGGATAAATAAGCGATAGTTATAATAAATTAAATTATTATAAACTCTAAAGCATTCTATGCTTTAGAGTTTGTATGTGATACTTCCCTTCCGCAAATAAGGTTTTGATAGCAAAAAATATTCTTTATAAAATATAATCCCCACCTTTTTGGAACTGCTTTTTTCTGTTTTCTCTTTTGCATCTATGTTGTTTCCATAACATGTAACCACGGCATAAACGTACCATTCTATTGACCAGAAGTTTCTTTTACTTTCAGATTTGATGTCTCGCATACTTGTTCGGTTATACCCTTGTTCTTGCACACGTACGGTTATTAAAACTTTTCTATACAATTTTGAAATAGAGTTTGTGTGAAGACGTAC
Organism: Oryctes borbonicus; assembly: GCA_902654985.2. NCBI lineage: Eukaryota > Metazoa > Arthropoda > Insecta > Coleoptera > Scarabaeidae > Oryctes > Oryctes borbonicus. The sequence continues at coordinate 8,282,157 of LR736859.1, read as the reverse complement.
GAGGGTAGCTAGACTTAAGTTTTTACAAATAACTACCAGGTGGCGCTATTGAGATTTAAATTTACTGTTTTCGTAAAACTTGATATTCGTTATTTTTGATACAGTGACAGCACAGAAATCGGCGGAGTAGTTTATTTATAATGTGAGCGGTTAGAAAAAGCAATTTGGTGAAAAAAATTCAGATTTTTTCACAAAATTGTCTAACATAACAACGATGTTTTGTTTAACTTTTGGTAATAAAGCACCATAAAAAAGACTGTTTATAATTGGTTTGCACAACTTCGCCGTGATCGTGCTTCCATTACTGATGAATTTTCGACTAAAACTAGTTCTTGTTCCAAAAGACATCGATGCTCAACATAATGGAAAATTAGCATGTGACTGACCTCAGCACAAAAACTGGTATAAAGAAATGCTAATGAACTTCAAAATTCCTATATAACATCGTAACAGTTGAGGAAACTTGGATATATTCATATGAGCCGGAAACTAGGGAACAATCAGCTGTTTGGGGATTTCCCAGGTGAACCGAATCCAATGAAAGTTGTTCGTTTACGAAGCGCTTCCTAGAAAATAATAGCTTATTTCTTTCGTTACTGGACATGTTGCAAGCGCGGCTTTGAAAGATCGAAGGACAGTTAATGCTGAACAATATAAAATAATTTGTTTGCCATAAGTCATCGATGAAATCAAGAAAAGCAATCGACAACGTTACATCATCATTCATCATAACAATACCAGCTCTCTCGCAGCACGTGAAACGATTGATTGAAGGAGAAAAACATTGCCTGCATTCACCTGATTTATCGCTAAACGACTTCTTTTTATTCCCAAGCATCAAACAAAGAATGTGTGGACGGCAATTTTTATTACCCTAAGAAGCCATTGAAGCCTCCAAAAACCATATTTTGGATGTACCACCTTTATCATGGAAAAAATATTTAGAGAATTGACTCGAACGCATGCAAAAGTGTATAAACGCTATTGACGAATATTTTGAATTTTACATTTTCTTTGGTAAGCATGAATAAGGGGATGAATCTCATGGAATTTTTACTTTGGACTTGGAATCTGTTTAATATTACGTTCAATGGGATAAGTAATTAATATACTCCTTTTGACTTAAGTATTATTATCTACACAAAATACCAGCTTGTAATTTATCTCTTTTGAATTTCCTGCTGTTCTCAGCTTCCGGCGAGAGTCATCCAGCATATTTGAATTCTATCACCGCCTTGTCAACAACCTCCATGCAAGAACTTTAGATTTTTCCAAAATTCAATTTCATTATTTGACGAATGATGTAAAAGTTGTTATAAGAAAATTTATGTCAATACCAAAACCCTATTATCATATTTAGCACCGATACCAGCACCCGCAAATATTGCACATTTAACGAATTCACTCATGGCTTACTGCCAGGGAATGGACGTCCCAAAATAAGAGCAGCCGGAGAGGACCGTCAACATTCTCTGCGGGCTAGAAAGAAAACTGCTTTGCACATGTTTGCAGAAATTGGTGCAGAGAAAACCATTTAAAATAGGCAACAACATTGGAGCATTAAATATTGGAATGAATATAGATGTGATTGTTGGCTTTAATCTGAAATGTTATCATCATGATAATGTCAGTTTTAAAGGATAAACATTGCCTTTGATAAACAAAGTAAACCCATACTTTGTTTTTTAGCTTTTTCTTACCCTTGGAGGTATCTTCATTGTTATTGTAGAGTTAACTGCGAATTTATAGATTGCCTCGTTTCTACTTTTAAGCATTGTGATATGAAGATGTATTTCATCACAGCGCGTGCTCACACGTCACGACCGCATGAATAGCTAGATAGAAATACATAGATGTTCTAAATGCAACATTAAGAACATCTTAAGCAAAATTTTTTTCAGATGAGCTTTTAGAAAACATTATTTTCCAGCAAGGTAATGCTCCCTGCCACACAGTTCGAAAAACTGAAAATTGGATACACGAAACTGAATTCTTCTCGATTGACCTGCCTAATTAATTTCTAGGTCTAAAGCCAATCGAGATTTTGTGGTACTTGAAGTAAAAAAAAAGAAGTGTAGAAAAATATTCACTCGGCGCATTGCGAAAAATTGGTGGGGACACTGCTTAGACGTATACAAGCATACATTTAACCCCGAGGAGGTCGAACACGATACCAATTTACATGTAGAATTTTGTATAATGTAGTCGCCATTGAAAATATAATATATGTACCTTAATAAGTTTTGCAATGTTTGGGGTGTTACGTTTTATTGGCCAAGGCCAATGTATATTCATTTTAAGTACAGTTTGAAACTTTAAAATCGGCATGGGTTAATATTATCTATTCAAACAAATATTTGGGAAAATGTATTCAATTTTTCTCTTTGGGCAAGTAATGGACATTTTAAAAACCCAGCCAAACATTTTTATTTACCAAGAAACTATTTACAAATTTTACATCATTGTATGAAACAAATACTTAGTGTTATTATATTGGTAAATACATTTCCTAAATGACGAAAACTTAGCCCTACTTACTTTTAATGCAGATGTCCATTAACTGTTTTACTTGTTCAGGTTTCG